>PVIR01001687.1:0-58900 GCA_004026965.1 Petromus typicus | reverse complement strand
AAGTAAACTGCAGGATACCTATGAGAATGATATCAACAACAAAAAATCCAACAACCATTTTTTAGAAAGACTACTGAAATGAGCAAGTAAGTTGTGAAGGAGAAATTGGGAAATAAGTGAAATTTATTGGTTGATTTGTTGCTGGTGGGCATTGATTTTTGTTTACTTGTTTGTTTGAGACAAGGAATCACTGTGTAGCTCGAGGTCGTGCTGAACTGATCCTCCTGCCTCAGCCTCGCACGTGCTGGAATTACAGGCCTATGGCACTGTGCCCTGCTGGACATTGATCACCTTGTAAACTTAAATTTTAACTTTTTTATGAACATGTTGAGGGCAAAGTACAGAATCCAAGTGAATCCAAGTAGGATCTGGCACAACGAAATATGAACAATTCTGAGGGTCAAGAGACCTGAGTTCTAATTGCCTCTTACTTTTTAAATGCTGACTTAAGCAAATTGGAAAGACACAGTTATTTGGAACTCAGTGTTTATAAAATGACAGTTACCCTAGTTGATCTAGTGGGTTCCTTATAGCTTACATACTCTCCATTTTGTAGTTACAAGTCCACTTAGGCAATCATTTAATACAAGGAGGCTCACAGAAAAGCAGTGCATGTTGTCACCAGGTACGGTGACACTTTGTCCACAGGTCACAGGGTTGGTAGTTTTCTGCCATGATTGTGGTATATCTGAAATTTATATTATATTACCATTTTTGCCCCCTCTAAAGCAAATATTTGTTTAAATATTAAGCTCAGCCATTATAACGCTCTCCCTGAGCAGAATTATAGTCTGATTTTATCTTTTGTCTCATGCTGCCTGAGAAAATCACTTAAATAATTTTATCTCTCTGAGCTTTTTAGTAGCTAAAGCTGGGTTGCTTGTGCAAATAATGTGGAGTATCTCTGTGCCACAAAGACTTTGAATTAAACCTATCTCAGAACAGTAGAGATATTTCCCAGTTTTACACTGCTCAGAGCTATTATCAACTTAACTAGATGTTTACTAGTAAGTTAAACTTTGAAGCAAGATGTTTTGATAAAGAAATATTAGGAAGTTTTTCTGGTGACTTAAAAAAACTTTAGAAATCCTGGGAATTAAACTATTTTAACAATATCCTGCATGAAAACCTTTGTTTATTTTTATCACTGTGCACTATGTATTAAAACAGAAACATTTCCTGGGATATTTTGAACAGTGTCATGGACTTTCAGGAGAGGAGAGCCTCGCTAAAGGTTTGTGTTGGAGCCTCAGATCCAGTCCCATGAACTTCAGCAGCAAGATCACAACCACCTCTGGCAGCTGAGGCCAAGCAGGATTGTGGGTAGCACTAGAGGACAGACGGCTTGGCATGCAAGCCACCATGAGCACCAACGCCTGCCTTAGGCACACAGATCGGCTGTATTGACTTTGGCAGTGCCTCTATCTTGCCAGGCCGATAGAGTTAAGTGAAGTTGAAAATTGAATTAACAACACAACCCAGTTTGCTCTGAGATTCCTCTTGCTTGGGTGGCGATTTGGTCTGGCTGAATGTGGCCAGACCCTCTCTTCTGTGCCCACTCTTTTCCTCCTGTCCGGGTCAGGACCTGGGCAGCCCCGCCCTAGAGAGGCAGGTACCTGATAGCATCATCCTTCCTACTTCACCTGCCCACAGCACTTCGTGTCTATGTGAGGAAAATTAAGCCTCTGTTTACTTTGCAAAGCACATTCAATAGTGTCCTGTCTATAGACATATGTCTGCTTAGTTAATCTGGGTGTGTAGGAAAAAGTATTGCATGACTCTAGCAAAAGGAAACCCACAATACAGAGCATTTCAACTCCTTTTGGAAGCTCACAGGACAGCCCTTTGACCTTGCACAGGATGGGATGAGGGGGCACAGATGGGGGAAACAGCAGAAACGCTCACCAGGGCTAAACCTAGGGGTCAGGGCATGCAAGGGCCAAGGATCCTAGAATTACACATTCTCTGATCTGAACCAGCCCTAGAATATTTCCTGCTGGGACCCCCTGATTACAGGGAAAGAGGCAAAGTCCTCCATAGGGTATGTGTCCAGCCAAGGACATCTGGCTAGTTCAGGACAAAGCCAGGCCTGAGACCCATGCTTCCAATCCAGGTGTCTTTCAGGTTACCACACTGTCCCTTTTCTTCCTGGAGCTCCTGTCCCTGGTGGGAGGTACGAGTTCCTAACCACGTGATGGTTGGCAAACTTTAGACAACTGTCTTTCTATGCACCATCTGAGTCACCTGCAGATGGGACGGTGCTTCACCAAAGCCACTTCGGTCTACAACGCAAGCTCTGGAGACAAAGTTGCACTCTGCATGTTTGTATTTCTGGAAGAAAAGCTCAGAGAAGTTCATTTTCCCTAGGTATCCTTTTCTCTTCACTTGGCTCCTGGCCAGAGAGACAGCAAACTCCTGATCAGTCTGGTTGAGGCAGCTTCACACAAGTTTGAGCAATTCCAGGCATCCCTCAATTACTTAAGCATCTGAATTCTTCTCTTTCACGCTCATTTTTTTTCTCAAAAATGATTGAGAAGATGGCCACATTCTGTGAATTGTGAAAGAAAAAATACACCAGAGAGCCAGAGCTTTCTTTATATGACTCAGATGATCAGAATTTTAGAAAAGAATAGTGATGGGACTGTTTACTGAATTAAACAAATCTTAAAGTTGAAATGACGTGAACACTGAAGAAAGAAATACAAGGCATCTTCTCAAGTGATTCTTTACTTTTCTTGCTTTTTCTTCATTGGTTGAAATTTTCATTTCAAAGTGAAGTTAAATATATGTACATTTTTTGCACAGAATTTTTATTTCAAAGGTGGCTAAATTTATGTACATTTTTTGCACCAAGTTATCAGAATTCACTAGAGGTCATATTGCCTATGATCACTCCACCTCCTGTTTATCATATTTATCACATAGGAACCACAGTCCCAAAAATGTCTGCTCCCACTGTAAATTCATTTTTAAAATTATTTTGAAAATTAATAACAACATATATCCATAGATCTTTCTAAAGGACACTTATGGTAATTATGAGAGGGCAGAAAATTATCTTCTTAGTCCTACCTTCCAGAAATAACCAGACATGTACCTTGCTCTATATTCTAAATCAGTGTGCTTATATCTCGGGAAAGAGCCAGAAATCCAGGGACACCTGCTCTGGTGAATAAGATGGTTGAGGACACATACAGTTTTTATTTGCTAGAAATTGCCATAGCAGAAGCAATGCCTAATGCCTATCAATTACACATGAATGAAATACATATATATGAATGTGCACTCATATTGTACCTATTGCAGTAATGCTATAGATTAATAATAAACACTGAAAGCTATCCACAGTCATATAAATATGCAGGAAAAAGCATGACTGACATTTTTAACTATCATACCGTGTATTTAGTATGATGTCATGACGTAGTATTATGACCTGTGATTAAAACATGTATCGGACACTAGGTGTGTGCCATTGAACTGAAAACAGGGATGAACACAGAGGGTTGTCATTGTGGAGGATAAAACTGCTCACCTATTTCTTAGGCCAGTTTCTATGCACATCATTTCTTAAACAATAAGCCCTTATAATATTCAAGGCTCATTTTAGTGCTCCCAGATACAAACTCAGTTTGCATAATTTCATCAAGGCCCGAAGCATAATCAACATACCCTTGAGGCTGGATCTTGATGGATGAGCTATTTTTACATGAGGAGAACTGGGTATTTCTTGAGAGCTCTGAACCTTCGCCTCAGGAGTGTAACCATGGACCCAGACCCTCTCTCTCTGTCTCTCTCTCTGTCTCTCTCAGCAGGGTCTTTCTATGTTGCCCAAGTTGGCCTTGAACTCACTATGTAGCCCAGGCTCATCTTGAACTCTGGGGGATCTTCCTGCCTCATCTCCCGCAGGATAGGACTACAGGTGTGCACCACCACACCTGGCTGCAGTTGCATTTCTTGTGATGACATCTCTTAAAAAGCTAGAATCTGAAGCAGCATGAACGTGCAACTTCAAAGAAATATGTTGTTTGTGGCCCATGATTTATGATACATTAAAGCACTTCTTGTCTCGACTATAGCTCATGACTGACTCACTGCACCAGGTAACATACACGTCACAACATATGCTGCTGTGACGATTCAGTGCTCTGTCTCTTGGCTTGAAGATCCCTGTTTTCGGTTCAATGGTACACACCTAGTGTCCCATATATGTTTTGATCACAAGTCATAATACTACGTCATGACATCATACTAAATATACTGTATGATAGTTAAAAATGTCAGTCATGCTTTTTCCTGCATATTTATATGACTGTGGATAGCTTTCAGTGTTTATTATTAATCTATAGTATTATTGCAATAGGTACAATATGAGTGCACATTCATATATACATATTTCATTCATGTGTAATTGATAGGCATTAGGATGCCTTCCATACTTCTCTATTATAAACAACATTTCTAGACAGCTGTAGTGGCACATGCCTGTAATCCCAGCACTTAGAAGGCTGAGGCAGGAAGACTGCTGTGTTTGAGGACAGCCTGGTCTACACAGTGAGTTTAAGGCCAGCCTGAACCTAAAGTGAGACCTTGTTTCAAAACATAAAGACAAACAAACAACCTCCCACTTCAGGGTACATCTATCTACCAAATCTCTGCCTGTGGCTTGAATTACAGCAAATTTCAAAGGTGGAATTGCTTAGTCTGAAAGCATACTTAAAGATTGTTGAAACATATCACCAAACTTCCTGAGGAAAAGTTTTAGCCCAAATCCATGAGTTAATCTTTCTCAGTGTCCTAACAGACATGTATATTATCTTTGTATTTGATAGCTCTTTGAGATGTAATTTAATAAGTCATAGAAGTCACTGGAAGTGACTAGCTTGTTGATTTTCAGTATACTTACCTAGTTGTGCAATGATCATTACAGTCTAGTTGTAGAACAGTTCCATCTCCCAAAACATCTCTCAGAATTATCTTCTGAAGTTTATTTGCTTCTGTGAGATACAGTGAAGTGGTCAGATTTCAAGTCTGTTGATTTCCATGAACACAAAGCAGGGCACGAGACATTTCGGTCATCCCAGTCCATTCCCCAGGGCCCCTCCCAACCTGTCCTGCTCTACCTCATGCCCAGGAGCACTGTCCATTTCTACTTCTAGAGGTTCTAGTGTTTCATATAAATGGAATGACCTATGGGATACACCATTTTCGAGACTAACCATGTGACGTGTGAGGATGTCATTGCTTTTTTATTGCTGAGTATTATTTTGTTGTGTGAATGAATCTTGTTATGTTCTGCTCCCAATTCGGGCTGCTCTGAGTAAAGTAATGATGAACATTCATGTGCAAAGTTTTTCACTAACAGATATTTTCATTTTTTTTTCTTGAATAAAGTTGTGGAATTGCTGAGTCATAGCGCTGAAGCCCGTTTGAACTGAGGGAACTGCTAAATTGTTTTCCAAAGTGATTGTACTAATTTACATTGATCAGAGCTCTACATTTTCTCAAATACTTAGTGTTTTTAAATCTTTTTCATATTAGACATCCTAGTAGGTATGTAATGAGGTTACATTGTGGCTGTACATAATCCACATAGTGGCATTACATTTTCTGTTACTTGGTTAGCAACGAAGTTGATCAATTTTTTTTTTTTTAGGTTTTTTTTTGTTTTGTTTTGTTTTGTTTTTGAGACAGGGTCTCGCTGTGTGGTTCAGGCTGGCCCTGAGCTCAGCCTCCAACTCATATCACAGCAATCCTCCTGCCTCTGCCTCCCAAGTACTGGGATTACAGGCGTGAGCCACCACGCCTGGCACTGTGGTATGTGGCACTGGTTGCTGCTGGGGTGAGTCTCCATGCCCAGTATTGTTATGTGGTTACTGGGAATCGAGCCTGGGTCCTTCCACTTTCAAGACAGGCGCCGGAATCACTGAGCTAACTCCCCAGCCCATGAAGTTGATTAATTTTTATACATTTCCTCATTGCTAAATTTGTAGAGTTCTCATCATAAAAACAAATTTCCAGGAGAACTGATATATATGAAATATAGAAAATATTTTTAAAACAACAGTGAATCTCTTTTAGGATTATTGTTGAAATTCTAGACTGATTTTAAACTTTACACACATGGGTCAGGTCTGACTCATAATGATTTCTATATAAGTAATGTTTTCTTTCAAATTTATTGTATGGCAGTAAAGAAGGGACAAAGTTTGGTTCTCCTTTTTAATTGGGATTTTTATTATTTGACAAATGAGGTTAGATAGGTGAAGATACATACTTCAGTTAAAAGGCTGGTTATGTAATTAGATGGTACACAATTGTTACAAAGACAACATTACAGAAAAGTTACTTAAAGGTATTAATTGGCTTTATTTTTAGTTCTGGAATCAGTAGCACTATATTCCATAATATTCAATATGTTCTCTGATGGGTGGAGCAAACCACGTTGGTTTTATAGACAGAGAAAAGCTGAAAAAAGTAGAATTGGTAATTTCAAAGTTCACTTCCTTGTAAAGCAGGGAGACAGAACAAAGAAAAACAACTGATTAGTTAACCACAGGTTACTTCAGTTTACCTGTTTATAGGGATATTGGAAAATTATGGTCAATGTTTAAATTAAAATAAACATTACAATAACAGGCGCATTGTCAAGAATGGAGCAATAACTGTGTTCAAAGCAAAGGGGAGTATCTTGAAGGAAATTGATAACGATATGTCTTACTGTAATGCACTTTTAATTTAAACATTAATCCTATATTTTGGCCACCTCTTGTTGACTAATCATTAATGTCAATTTTGTTAAATATAAACAGTAAGATGTGCCCTCATCTGCCTCAATCAGTGGATCAGGCACCCTATGACTTGGGACTTCTGGCTGTTCCCCAAAGTCAAAGTGATCAGGAAAAGGATTCAGGACTTTGAGGCAGTCACAACAGGACAACTAAAGACACTCAGGAAAGAACATTTCCAGAACTGCTTCAGAAAGGGGCAATAATGGTGGAACAAGTGTGTTCCATGTGAGAGGAATATTTTCAGGGGGGTTAATGGCATGTGTCTTTTATAGTAGTCAATGTTTAAAAATTTAAAGCCTATTTTTAAAAAAATAAATCACAATTTATAAGTGTTAAAACATAAACAACTTTGGAAATTTGATTGTTGCTTCTCTCTCTTGATTTCTTGATAACACTTTAGTTTTGGTTTGGAGATGTGGAACTTTAGCGTGAGTGACTCCATTTTGTCTTTTAGTCTGGTCTATTCTCCCCCAGTGCAGTTTAGTTGAAAACAATGGCTTCTTGTTATTTTTATTTAACAAATACAGTATGTGCTTAAAATTTTTTGTTTCATGAAGGAATAAGTGAATGAAAGTTTGGATCTGAGATTCTACACTTTCTGGTCTTTTTCATTTGTGTGTTTGTTTTTTTGCCTGCCTTTTCCTTGCTAGGGTTTGGATAATACAGTACTAATTTGGATACTGAATCTTGGTGGTACAAACATCTTTAGATGTGCTTGGGAGAACTTGAAGGAAGTCAGAATCCACACTGCATACTTACCTTCTTTGTTTTCCTTTCTGTAATTTATATTTTATCATTGGTGTGTGTGTGTATGTGTGCATGTGTGTGTGTGTGTGTGTGTGTGTGTGTGTGTGTGTATGTGTGTGTGTGTGTTCTTGTTATAAGATACCTTTAAGCCTTTCTGGAAAGTGCCACAGAACAAAACACAGTGTACAAGAAACAAAAGGCCTAGCTAATTGTGGCCCCGCAGCAGGAACAGTCTGGTTGGGACAGAGATCCACCCCCAGGGAGGCTAAGAACTCATTTGCCGCTGTAGTATTCACAATGAAACCATCAGTGCCAGCAGGACTTTTGGAGAAAAGATCGAAACTGTACTCTAGGAGCAGCTCAGATTTTAAGCAACAGATATTGCAGAATACTAAGACAATACAGAAGAGAAAAAGAAGAAAATAAACTGGGATAGGTAAGATTAAACAGATTAAAGAGTAACAGGAAATCCCACAGGGGAAGGTGTTGTGTGAGTGAGTGTTTGGAGTAGGAGAGACCAGCACACCTACAAGGACACTGAAATGGCTGGAGCAGAAGACGCTGGTCCCAGACAGAGGCAGGAGGAGAGGTGTAGGGACCACGATGCGAAGAAGACAGTCACCTACCAGGCTGGGGAGCTGGAGCTGATCGTGTGGGCAATAGTGACTCCTGGGCATTCTTGAGCAGGAGGTCAATAAGATGAAAAGCAACATGTTGGCACTGGTACTTTAGTGACAGTTTGCCAGCTTCCTGGGATGTGGGAGAAACTGAAGTCGATGAGATGAAGTCTACGATAATCATGTCAAAGTCTGGTCTCTTCTTCACCAGAGAAGATCTGGTGTATCTCCTTATGATACTAATTAAGTTTTTTTCAGATATCTCTATTGATATTAAATGCTTGTACCCCATTTGCACAATTTTCTCTAGGATATACACAAAATTCTTTAAAGAAACACACAAAATTCAATCCTAATAGGACAAACTAAATTTTACTGTTTTCAGTATGGATATTTCCCTTTGCAACCATCTTATACGAGGAGCACCTCTGGCAGAGACAAATACTGAGTCCCTGTAGCCCAGCATTTCTGCATCGCAAAGACTATTACAGATGTTATCCTGGGTGATTCCAAAGCTTAGTGTTATAGTTAAGAAAACTGATATTGCAAAGGTAAATAGTGCTTTAGTCAAAAAGGTGAAGATACGGTTTTTACCAGATTGAACAGAAACTTATTGCTGGAATTACAAATGAATCTAATGAGAAACCATGGCTTAATTTGTAAATACTATATGCAAATGCACAGAATCTGAGTGGGATGTGACCTTCTCTGGGAAACTGTTGGAAACCTAATCCTTATTCTTTGTGGCTTTTCTGCTTATAATAGCTGAAATATCACCACCACCGTGCTTCCTCCTTGCTGGGCTTATTACAAATCCCAGCATGGGTACAGTAACACCACCCCGAGTGCTTCCTGTGTGGGGGGCACTGCTGTAACCACACTTCCTGTTGTCACCTCTTTTATTTCCTTCACACTGTGTAAAGAAGGCACGAGTATGATTTCACAGAATGAAGGAACTGACTTAGCAGGAGATGAGGGAACCCTGGCCTGAGTCCACAAAGCTGTGATGAGGGACCCAAAGCGTCTCGGCTCCCAGCCTCCAGAACGTAGCCTGAGACTTGTCGTTGGTCTCATTTCCTGGGACGGCGCTGGACACTGGTCAAGAGACAAGGAGTGTCCTGTTGCTCTTGAGTGTCTCGGACTGTGCTGAGTGACAAGCCCTGAGGGGCCTGGCCAGGCACCAGTCCTCAGGGGAAAGCTGCTCTTTTACTCAGGCTCTTCTTTGTGTTTTTTGTCCCTTTCTCTTTGCCAATACAACTCAATGCCAATAAAAGATCATCAGCTCATGAAATCGGTGCCAAGAAAGCTACTCTAGGACAATATCCGCACTAACAATCCTCTGCGCCTGGCAGCTGGGATCTGAAAATCTTCAAGCACAATTTCAAACACACGTGCTGATCCCCAAAGTGATTTCATCTTGCTGGGAAAAGTCTTGAGAAATGGAACTCTCAACATTTCCCCACCATTTTAAACCAAGGCTGACCAGGAAGTTGTTATTCTTGACCTTGCCTTAGTATGGCAAAGTGATGCAAAGAGACTTCCAAGTTCTGCTAAAGACTGGAATGATGGGACTGGGGATATAGCTCAGTGGCACTGTGCCTGCCTGGCTAGTGCAAGGTCCAGAGTTTGATCCCCTGGACCCCACCAAAAACAAAAAAAAGTTGAAACAAGGAAAGTGAGTAGAAAATTAATTAAATGTTTATGTTCAAGGGTTGTGAGCATAAGACTAGTAAGTGCCTTCTTTGTGGGATGTTTGTAAGGATACTTAAATTACTCTGGAAAGATGTTTAGCAAAATGGCTGCTAAGTTTCCATCCACAGCATTTATACATAAAATACTTCCGTGGGAGACACCCTTCCTTAACATGAGCCTTGGTAACTAAGGAGGCATCACACCCCCCAAAGGAGACAGAGTCGTCCTGCGCCTGTGGGGAAAACGTTAAGGAGCACTTTCTCATGGCAGCAGGTGCACTGGTGAGACTGAGTTATGTATGATCGTCACCGTCATCTGCAAGTGACGGTGGACACTCGGGTCATTTGTTCAAGGTCAGGTGGGGTGATTTTTAACTGGAGTCTTTTTGAATTCCAGGGTTCCACAACATGGGATTGTCTTGGTGTTTTTCAGACATGAGGCGTTCACGTTTCCATGAGCTAACACTTCTGCACGTCTTCCCTCTGCGAGAGGCGGCTTTACTGGTGTCAAGAAGCCAAAGCTGTGAAGGTGGAAAAGTCAAGCCCCTAATTAGACTGGGCTGGGGACCGACTGTCGGTGGATGTAGGACAAAGAGCAGGGCAAGCTGGACAGTGAATAGAGGAGAGATCGGAGCAGGCGATAGACAAGAGGAACAATGGGGATGATGCCAACTGGGCTGAACTGGCAAGACAAAGCCTTGGCATGCAGTGCTCCCAGAGGTCCTCCGCAGCCCATTTTAGCCATATTTAGAAGTAACTTTGATCTTGTCATTCTCCCAGGGAAGATGGAGATCTTGATTGTTATGTGAAATTGCACTTAAAATATTTTTTAATTAAAACTTTGATTTTGGAGATACTTATAGATTTGTGTGCTGTTGTAACAAATGATACAGAATAGCTCCTTGTACCCTTCATCCAGTTTTACCCAGCAGTAATATTATGATATGATTTAGAATAATATAAAAGATTCCCATCTCTTGGCACAGCTCCTGAAACCCGTGCATTCTTGAAGTGACATGACAGTATTACAAACAACCAAGTTAGGTAAAAATATTGTCAGGAGTCCCACAGGGGCAGGCCCTGGGAGAAGCCATCCCAATGAAAACCCAGCAACACTGGGTAAATAATTGTCTCATTAGGATGGGCATCTTCTCCCTCTCACTAAGACCAACACTAAGACTAAGACCAAAGATAAGACTAAAAATTAGTTATTGACAAACATTACTGGTGAGATCCACATGCTTTTTTTTTACTGTTGATTGTAGTTTTGACCCATATTATACCCACCCCATGATTTCACTCTATAATATTTCCTCAGATGAGTGAGCTTGTTGGCAATCCATCGAAGATCCCTCCTGTCTCTTGGGAGCTATTTGTATTCCCCATTCTATACCTCCAATAAATTTTCCTACTCTTAACCTCTGTTGACCATTAAAATTCATCCTTAGACTTCAGGGAACATGAACTTGTCATATCTGACATACAGCAGATTGGGAGTTACATATTTCCCCCATATCAGTAGTGTAACAAAATATTGTAGTTTATTTACTTAGCTTACAAATTAGGAAGCTGTTGGGAGAAGGTGCTGAGAACTGAGTCATCAACTATATTGATAAGAACAGAGAGGGATCTTGGTGTGGTGGCACATGCCTGTAATCCCAGCAACCAGGAAGCTGAAGCAGGAGGATTGTCTCAAATCTGAGGCCAGTTTGGGTTACTTAGTGAGTTCAAGGCCAGCTTGGACTATTATAGCAAGACCTTGTCTCAAAAACCAAACCAAACCAAATAAGCAAATAAGCAAGCGAACAGAACCAGGTAGTGAACTAGGATTATGGATTAAAATTGAACTCCCTACCAAAGGCAATTGAAGCCACTCCCTTCTAAGTCCCCATTTGCAAAAATTTAAAGTGTAACCAATTTTGCTTTAAAATGCTAATTTCTCTTAAATCACCTAGGCCACCTAGCTGTGTTAAAGACCATGCGTTCCAACTAATCATCGTAAGTTTACAATACTCAGCATAGATGATCTCTAAAGAAATGAACAATCCTCATGCTCTCCTTATTCATAAAAAGTTTTGGATTGAGGGATCAAGTAGAATGTTCACTTTTTGGATTCCTTACCTGGAGAAGCTAAGAGCTGTATTTCCATTAAAACCTCTTCTAATGTCCTCTTTTTGGTTTGGGACTTCCTGTTTTAATGTTATGAGACCACTGTCTTGCTTTGTACAGTTTTAATAATGTATTTGTTGTTGTGTTCTGGTGTTTTGTGTGTGTGTTGTTTTGTTTAAAGAATGGACAGATCTTGTAGCCTATGCTAGCCTCAACTTTGAATTTGAGCTCATGGTGCTCCTCCTGTCCTAGACTCTTTGGTGCTGGGATTATAGTTATGTCCTATCACACCTGCCTGATAATGTCTTTATGTGAATTGATGAGATGACTGATGGATGATGGGCTTCCTAGATAGCTACAGAATGGAGCTGATTGCTGGAGGAAATAACCACCCAGATTAGAGAATTAGAATTTTCAACCTGCAGTCCAACTTCCTGTACCTGGAAATGGACAGAAGGTTGAGCTGATTTGTAGTAGCCAGCGATTTAACTGATCGTGACTTCAGAAGGAACCTGCGAGATAGCCAAAAGGATGACGGAAGAGTTTCTTGGTGCTAGGAGGGCAGTGCATCCAGAAGGGCAGAGCTGTTCTTCTCTCTCTCCCCTACACCTGGCCTCTGCACCTCCTCCCATGGCTGATCCTGTATTTTGACCTTTATTTTCTTCAGTTTTGTTCTAGCAAACAATGGGACTCAGAGAAGTTGTGGAAATCTCTCAGAAGCACAAGGGAATAATGCAGGATTGGTGGTTGATGTCTGAAATAGCACAGTCTTGTGAGATAAAGCCCTTAGCCCTTGAGATCTGCGGCTAAGTCTAGGTTGACAGTATCAGAACCAAACTAAATCATAGGATGTCCATTTGGTATCTGCAGGAGAACTGCTGGAGAAAACCTTAAACCTGGTTTTGGTGAACAGAAGTGATGTTGAGGATACAGTAGGGGAAAAGAGGTTTGCAGTTTTATGCTATTGCTTGTAACACCTAGCAATGGTATAACCAGGGTCAGTGTTGATACAGTGAAGGTGACACCTCCATCACTGCAGAGACTCTCATGACACCCTTCTGTAGTCACATCCAACTCCTCCCACCCTATCACAGCCATCAATCCATTCTCCATTTCCTTGATTTTTGCCATTTCTAGAGTATTATATACATGGAATCATTCAATACTTTCTTGGGACTGGCTTTTCTCAGTTAGCACATCATCTGAAGATTTACCCAGCTTAGTGTCTGTGGTGGTAATTTGTTCCTTTTTATTGCTGAGTAGTATTCTGTGGTAAGGATGGACCATAGCTCAGCCAATCAGCGGTTGGAGAGCCTCACGGTTGTTTCCAGTTTGGGACATTTATGAATAAACTCATTTAAATATTTTTGCATAGGGTTTTTCATGAACATGTCTTCATTTCTCTACCATAAGTTTCCAAGAATACAGTTGGAAGGTCTTATGGTAGTTGCATGTTTACTTTTTAAGGAAACAGTATTTTCCAGATAAAGTGTAATGTTTAATGTTCCCACCGGCAGCATACGAGCGATCCAATTTCTCCATGTCCTTAGCAGCATTTAGCATTGCCACAATTTTTATTTTAGGCACTCTAATGCGAATGGTGATATCTCTCTGTGGTCTTAATTTGCTTTTCCAACTGGTCTAACAATGTTGAACATTGTATTTGTTGTTACTCTATTTTTGAAGTTCTGGTAAAAGGGTGAAGGGCCTCCCATTGAGCTTTATCTTCAGTCCTCTTTCATTTTTTATTCTGAGACTGAGGCTCGGTATGTTGTGTAGGCTGTGCTTGGACTTGTGGTTCTCCTGTCTCAGTCTCCCAGAGTGTTGGGATTACAGGTGTGTGCTCTGTGACTGGTTTTTATGTGTCATCTGAGTATCTCTGGTAAAATGTCTCTTCATATATTTTGCCTATTTTTGAATTGGATTGTTCATTTTAGAGCACAAGAGTTTTAAAAAATTAGTCCACATACTAGTCATTGCTTCAGTTAGATGTAGGCTTCAAACACTTCCTCCCACTCTGCAGCTTGTTCTTTCATTTGCTTCACAGAGTGTATTAGAAAATGAAGGTTAAAAAAAAATCACTTTTTTTCCCCTGATGAAATCAGCTTTACTTTTGCTGTTATCAAGTCTAGGATTTTTTTTTTTTAACCAAGTCCAGGTTCCTAAGACTCTTTATATCTTTAATTATTCTGTATTTTTAGATTATGCATTTAAGTCCATGGTATATTCTGAGTTTATCTGGGTATAAGGTAGGAGAAGTAGGCAGTGGACGTCTACTTAGCTCAGCATCTTTTCTTCCATTGGCTTATTCCTTGTGTCTACCAAAATGATATTGTATTGAGTATTATTTTGTGTGCGGTTTGGTCTTGTTCAGAGAAATCATCAAATTTAAACCTTGAAAAATGACATACTGTTACCATAATAATAGTAATATTGGGGATATTTGTAGGGATCTTTTTCTGTATTTTTCACTCTGTTTCATAAATGCATATCTAACCCTTCACCAACTCCATTTATGCAGGAACCAGCCTATGAGCTTAAATCTGACCAAGGAGTGCTGAGGAAAAGTAAAGAGCACAGAGTCAGGTTAAAATACAGAGGACCAGGGGGCTCTTGTCCTCAGTGTGATGTGGAGCCCGATGCGGCTGGTGCGCCTTGGCTTTATTCACTCAGGCACAGGGACCAGCAATCAGAGTTTCACAGGATCCATCTGTCTCTCTCCTGCCGCAGTCCTTGTTGAGTAAACAACAGGATCTCTTCCCCTGCAGTGAGTCAGTGCGCTCACGTGCCCTCTTTCTTCCTAGTGCTCACAGAGGGAGCCAATTAGGCCTCAGCCTTCCCATCTGGCCTCCTAGATATTTAAGTTATCTTTGGTATCTTTTATCTGCATATTTTTGCAAATAATTTGCATAGTGATTTGTTAGTGTTAAACTAATTATTTTTTCATTTCAGTTGTGATTATGTCCTGTTTTTAATTTCAGTATCCACATGTTTGTTGCTGGTATGTAGAAACAAAATTTTTGTATGTTTATCTTGAATTCTGAGACCTGCTGAACTCACAAGGATTAGCAGTTTTGTTTTAGATGTCTTGGATTTTTCTCTAAAAATCATATCCTCTTCTCAAAGAGATAATTTTGCTTCATCCTTTTTTGTGTATATGTCTTTTACTTCCTTTTCTTGCTTTATTGCAATGGCAGTATTATAGAGAAGCAATGTGATGAGAGAGGGCATCCTGCCTTATCTCTGCTTTTAGGATAAAGAATTCGGGCCTTCACTGTTAGCTATAATCTTAATTGTAGTTTTTTTATACATGATCTTTATCAAGTCAAAGAAGATCTCTTCTACTGCTTTTTTTAATTTTTAAAAAATTTATAAGTTGAAATTTGTCAAATGATTTTTTGCATCAATTCATATAGTCATGTGATTTGTTTTTCTTTTTAGTATATTAATGTGATATGTTACATTGGTTTTCAAATAATGATTCAGGCTTGTATCTCTGGAATAAACCACATTTGGTCATTTAAATTCTTTGTCATATATTTCCAATTCACTTGCTAATATTTTGTTAATAACTTTTTGCATCTATATTTATGGATGAAATGAGATTTATCTGTCATTAATTTTACAATTGTATCATTTGGTATTAAATCTCTACTTGCTTCATAAAATGAACTGGGAAATATTCTCTCCTATTTTCTAGAACAGACTGTGTAGAGTAGGCATTCATTTTTCTTAAATGTTTGACATATTTCTCAATGATTTAATTTGGGATTGGATAGTTCCTTTATTTTCTTCTTTTAATGACTAATTCAGTTTCATTATGATTTCTAGATAGAGTTATTGGATCTCAGAATTATATAAACAAGAAGCAGAGGTTTTTTCTTTTGTAGACTTTTAACTTTTAACTTATTTCTCCTTACACTTAATTCTATTATAAATATATTCCCTACCACCAAATATTTTGGAAAATATGATTTTTGTCAGCTCTATTATTTTGCTTCATGTGGAATTTAGAAGCAATTCTTTTGTTGGATGTCATTTATCATTCTTCACTCTTATCAACAGAGCTGTGTTGCAAGGTGGGTGGGGGAAGGGGAAAAATGAGTATCAAGTCATGTCATATGCTGGTACAAATTCTCAATGTTGAATGCAATGATGATGTGATTTCATAATGCACCAATAAAGACTTAATTTAAAAAATGAATTTAAAAAACAGAGCTGTGAAGAATTTTATAAGAAATACTTGACATTAATTTTTAAAAGTAGGATTACTTGAGTAATAGATATTTATCAAACATCAAATATTATCAAATTGTTCCCCAGTAAGATTACTAATTTATATTCTCACTAACAGTGATGAAAAATTCTTGCCATGCATTAGTCTTGTAAGCACTGACTATTAAAGTTTTTATTGCATTTTTGTAGTCATAGGTAGTGAACCCAGGGCTTTCACACCAGGGTATATACCTAATATAGTCTTGCAGTCCTCCTGCCTTGGCCTCTCAGAGCACTGAGATTATAGGTGTGCACCACTGCACCCGGCATATGTCAGCATAATTTTTTCATTAAATTTATTGGTTTTAGGCTGGCATTTCTCTCAGTGGCACCATGCCTGATGGGCAAGTGCACAGTCCTGAGTTCAATCTCTAGTACAAAAAAAAAATAAGTTTACTGGTCCCTTTCAGATATGCATTATGATCACATTCATCATTGGGAATTTGTACCTGCACATGATATACCTTAGTTCTTTCTTCCCATTCTCACTCCCTCTCTTCCATGCCTCTACCTCTCCCTATGTACAGCATAACTTTTTGGCCTTTTAATTTTTTTGACAATAGTTTTTTGTTACATATGTTTTCTGTTGTAGTTATTGTTAGTGTTCAAACGTGTTACAAAGACATTTCCCTATTTCATGACTGCCTTTTAATATTGCATGAAATGATAATTGGCACAGTATTTCCTGAGTTCAGACTTACCATAGCATTGTTTTCTTTGGAGTGCTACTGAGCTCTGTTAAAAGGGTCCTTTCCTACCACTGCAGTGATCTATTCCTGACTACCCATCAACCTTACTGCTTAGTGGCTGAAGACAGCAACCATTTTCTTGTATCATTTGTGGGTTCAGATTTGGGCAGGGCCCAGCTGGTGACACTTCTGCCTGCAGAAGTCAGTAGAGGTCAGTGTCGATTGGCCTGTGGATTGGGTGGTCTGGAGAATCTGAAATGGCCCCACACATGGGTAGGGCTCTGGTGAGCTTGGCTGGAGAGCCAGCTTAGCAGGGACCGATGACTAAGGATGCGCTTGAGGCCCACACTGTGTAGCAGCCTTGGAACAGTTGGAAATCTTACACGGCAGCTCAGGGGACCACAAGTGAGCATTCCAGAAAACAATCGGAAAGCTGCAAGGCCTTTAGAATATAGGCTTAGATGCCAGCTACTCCATTAGGCAAGGCAGTCTCAAGCCAGTTCACACTGAAGGAGTGAGAAGGATGTGCCATGAAATTGCAGGGGTCGATGCTCTGCCCCAAGGTAGGTTAGGTGCATACCTATGTTTTCTTCTAGCTTGTTTTCTAGCTATGTTTTCTTCTATCTTGTCCCTCCCGCCCTCCTTTTTTCCTTCCTTCCTCTTCCTCTGGCTTTATTGATTCCCCTCTTCTTTATATGTTTCTTCTTTCTTTTTATATTCTTATTCCCTCTAGAAAATAATTTTACACAGATGTGTAAAGATCAAATTTGAGTTTTTCACCTAGTAGATGATTTCATTACAACCTTTTGGTGAATGTCATCACTTTGTGGGTGGTTATAAACCTTTATAGATTCTAGGGACTGTGTAAATATTCTGAAATGGGTGCAAGAAAGTCTCTTTCCACTTCTCCAGCATTTTCTGGCACCTAGAGGGAAGTAGAAGGAATTCCCTGGTTCAGTTCAGCTTCAGTGAGAGAAACAACTAGCCAGAGGGCTGGTGCAGGACCTCACCTCGCATTCTGGATGTTGTCTGTGCCTCTAGGACTCTGTGATGAGGGCTTGGGTGTTGACCCAGTGTCGAAAGTCCTCTACTTCTGAGTCTACCTCTTTAAATAGTAAGCTCTCTCCTGGCTCCAGATCTGTATGTGTTCAGCTGTTACCATGGGACACATCTGAGGTTTTGTGGTTGTGTTTCTAAACTCCTGGGAAAGACTATTTCTGAGATAAAGTAACTGGACTTTTCTACTGGGAAAAGCGTGAGCTCAGTGTTGCTAATATATTAGCTAGAAGAGGAGTTGAACTGCATGGCCCCCAACCTCCACCTCTAGCTCAAGATTGCATCTAACCCTGGCTTGGGCAACATTCCTCCACCCCAGGAAGACTACCTCCTGGCCTTTAGCTTTACACTTGCTTCTCTACTCCCTTCATTTCTACTTCTGTTGCCACCAGGAAGTGCTTGGCTGAGTCTGTGCCAGAACCCTTGAAACACAGCAGTCTTTTGTTTGGCCGCCTGTTTTACTAACAACAGCCAGTACTATTGGATTTACTGAGAGCTGTTGACCTCCATATCCACCCTACCCTCTGCTAGATACTACATTTGCTTAATGAATTCCACCTGCCAGTGGGTGAGGCAGGTATTATTGTTCTCATTGTAGAGGTAAGGGGATGGTGGGTTAAATATATTAAATAATATGTCCCAGGGTCCATTGGGAGGGTTACGTTTCTGCAAGGCAGCTCTGTCTGGCAGGATCCACATGTGGAACTCAGTCCTCCTGAAGGCTGACTTAGATATTATGCCCTGTGTTTGCAGCTGGTGCTCACAGACGGGTGAGCTCAGAAGATGCCTGCAGGAGTCTCGCTGTGGGAGACTTGCCTGTCCTCAGAAAACTCCTGGCTGTGTCCTCTGGTGAGATTTCCATGTACCTTCACTCTGCAGGTCTGTCATTCGCTGCTTGTTTTCCGAAGTTGCTATTGTGGCCTGAGCCCAGAACACACCTTGGTCATCTCTGAGAGAAGCAGAAGCAGAGGAGGAAATTTCATAACATGCAGCCTGTCCAGAACTCACTGCTGAGGAATCTAGTGTCATTTTTTGGACATTCCTCCTGGATAGAGAGAAGGCCAGGTGCCATGCAGAGGAAGGCCAGAGACGAGGGGACTTCCCAGGGAGGGCGGAGGAGAAGCCAGAAGAAGCACCTAGAACTCACCTGCTATGGCTGCCCAAGGAAAATTCCAAGATGGCGGCTTCAACACAGACCCTTTTTATTTCACGGTACTGAAAACTTCAAGTCCCAGATGACGGTGTTTGGTTCTTGCTTTCTCCTGAGACCTCACCGCTGGCTGGCTGGCAGGTGGCCACCTTCTATTCTTGCTGTGTTCCTGCAAGGTCACCCTTTGTCCTCTCCAGTTGTAAAGGCACCAATCAAGATGAACTAGAGTCTCTCTTACCAAGGTAACCTCAAATCATTGTCACTTGTTAAAATTTTATCTTTTATTACTACATATTTGTCATACATATGGATCATATGTTTCACAGGGAATTTGTACCTGTACATGACACATCTTAATTCTTTTTAATCTCATTCCCCTTTATTCTCTTCAACCCTTTCCTCCTCCCCATTTATAAAAGCTTTGTTTCTATTTTTTTTATTCCATTCTCTTTAAAATCATTTTGGCTTCCTTACCCCCATCATGTTCCCTTCTCATTAGAACATGTTCTTCCTACCTCTCAATCCATTATGCTTCTTTTTCACCCTTTGAGAGTAAATATTTAAACTTGCGCAATACTTAATCTTGTGTGTCCAATTTATTTCTCTTAAGTTTATGGTTTCAAGGTGAATCTTTTTTCCTTTGTGGCAAGTAATACTCCTCTGTATATAAATACCACATTTTCCTGATCCATTCACATTTAATAGGCATACGGGATGTTTCTAAGATTTAGCTCTTATAAATTTGCTGCTATAACAGGTCACAGATGTGTAAATATCATATCCTTTCTCTGAAATGAGAATATGAAGTTGTAAATGAGTTGTAGTATGTATAATTGATATTGTGAAGTAGAAAATATTTAAAAGGAAAGAGTGTAAGGGTAAATAATGAGGGGAAAATGCATGTGGTAATAATAAAGAAAAAAGAAAACAAAGATTGTGTATATAGGGAGCACGGTGATGCAGGGCAGGGGGAAAAGGGAAAAAATGAGAATCAAGTCATGTTATATTCTGGTTCAAACTCTTAATGTTGAATGTGATTATCATGTGTATTCATAATGCACCAATAAAGATAATTTAAAAATAAATAACTTTTTAAAAATTTGCTGCTATATAGGTATGCATATATCCCTGTATTATGATGCTTTTAACTCTTTGGGGAAGCTCACTAGAAGAGGAATAGCTTGATATCTCAGTTACTTTTCTCATTGCGTAGACAAAATAATTAACACCTAAAGTTAAAAGAGGAAAGTTTAGTTAGCTCACAGTTCATACAGGTTCTGTCTATCATCAGCTGGCTCCAAGGCAGGATAACATCACAGAAGGCACTGCAGAGGAGAAACAGTCCATGGCAAGTATCAAGCACCAAGCAACGGCCCTCCTTCTGTCCCTTGTATCGTATCAGGCTACCCACCCTCTGCACAGGTACCGCTCACACACAATGGAGTAGCCTTCATCCTAGCAGAACTATGCCGAACCAGTTAGTGATCTAATGTAGTAATCACACATCCTGGATCCTTTTGTCACACTCTAGGTCCAGCCACCTCTGAAACACCACACTTAGGACCACATGAAGCTTTCAGAGGGACATCTAAATACAAACCACAACATTAGATTAAAAGGAACCTCTAGTTTTAGTTTTTTGAGGAACCTTCATACAAATCTCCATCTGTACTAGTTCACACTCCTACCAGTAAAGAGAAAAGCCCCTCCCCTTCTCTCCAGCAGTTTGTTATTGGTTAGTTTCTTTCTTTCTTTCTTTCTTTCTTTTTTTTGGAGGCAGAGTCTTGCTTTTGTAGTTCAGACTGGCCCTGAGCTCAGCCTTGAACTCACAGCAATCCTCCTGCCTCTGCCTCCCAAGTGCTGGAATTACAGGTGTGAGCTACCACACCCGGCACTGTGGTGTGTGGTACTGATTGCTGGTGGGTGTGAGTTTCCTCACCCAGCATTGTTGTATGTGGTTACTGGGGATCAAACCTGGGTCCTTGCACTTGCAAGACAGGTGAAAGGACCACTGAGCTAAATCCCCGGCCCTGGTTGATTTCTTTTTTCTTTCTTTCTTTTTTTTTTTTTTGTTTTTGTTTTTGAGACAGGGTCTCGCTTTGTAGTTCAGGCTGACCCTGAGCTCAGCCTCAAACTCACATCACAGCAATCCTTCTGCCTCTGCCTCCCAAGTGCTGGGATTACAGGTGTGAGCCACCACGGCCGGCACTGTGGACTGTGGTTCTGATTGCTGATAGGCATGAGTCTCCATGCCCACTATTGTTATGTGGTTATGGGGGACTGAACCGGGCCCTTGTGCTTGCAAGACAGGTGCCGGTAACATTGAGCTAAATCCCTGGCCCCTGGTTGATTTCTTGATGATAGTCATTCTTTCTGGAATGAGATGGAATCTCAGAATTATTTTATTTTGCATTTCTTTCTCTTTTTTTTTGAGACAGGGTCTTGCTTTTGTAGTCAGGCTGGCCCTGAGTTCACTATGTAGCCCAGGCAAATCTCAAACTCACAGCAATCCTCCTGCCTCTGCCTGAGTGCTGGAATTATGGGCATGAACCACCACATCCAGCATTTGTGGTGTGTGGTACTGATTGCTGGTGGGCATGAGCCACTACATTTGATAATGTGATATGTGGTTACTGGGGATCAAACTAGGGCCCTTGCATTTGCAAGACAGACACTGGAACCACTAAGCTAAATCCCTGGCCCTAATGTGCATTTCTTGAATGACCAGAGAGGTTGAGAATTTTTCATGTCTATTTGGTGTTTGTATTTCTTCATCTGAGAAATGCCTATTTATTTATCATGCCTATTTTTGGATTGGGTCATTAAACTGGGCGGGGGGGGTATTTATTTTATTTTGAGTTCTTTACATCTTAGATGTTAGTCCTTTGTCTGAAGAGTAGCTGGTAAAACTTTTTTCTCATGCTGTGAGTTATGTTTACTTTGTTGGTTTCTTTTGCTATGAATATGATTCTAGTTGATTCTTTGTAATATTTCCTATGTGATCAAGATTTTGTTCATAATTATTTGCCTCATCTATATACCTTCAAGAGTTCTATGTATTCTACCTTCCAGTGGATTAAGTGTTTCTCTTTTGATATGTAGTTCTTTGATCCATTTTGATTTTAATCTAGTGCACGGTGAGAGACATAGGTCTAGGTTCAATTTTTGGCATATCGAAGGCCAGTTTCCCCAGCACAATTTGTTGGAGAGGCTATTATTCTTCCAGTGAAAGAGTTTGGCCCCTTTGTCAAAGGTAGTAGAGTGTGCTTGGACTTGTGTCTGCATCTTTTCTTCTGTTCTTCTACTTAGTTGTGTTTATATTGTAGTATTTTGCCACCTCTGACCCTTCCGGACAATAGAAACTCCTGAAAGAAGATCTTGTTTGTGATTGGGTCTCTGGGCCTAATAGAAGGCGCAGACTGAGTGAGACTTCAGGAAACATTTGTTAAATGAATGAATGAGTGAGGGAATGCTTTAATAGAGATTCTCCATGCTTCGGCTCTTTCCTGCTCACCCATCCCCAGGTCCTATGCAGAGACTGAGGAATGCCTTCTTCTTAGAGGATTCACGGATAGATAGTGATAAATTCATTTAGGATGGGGGAACTCACTGGTTCCTACCAGCAGAATGAGGTATGAAAAGTTCTGATCCTCAGGTGCTGTTTAATCACAGTAGCTTTGTAGTATAACTTCAAATTGTGGGTTGTGATGCCCCTGCCTTGCCCTTGTTGCCCAGAATTGCTTTTGTTATTCTTGGTTTCTTCTGGTTAAGTATGGGTTTTAAGATCATTTTCTCTATTTCTGGGAGGTGTGCTGTCAGTATTTTTATTGGGATTGCATTAAATCACATCACTGAAATTTAATTACTTTCTAAGAGACTATCTACAAATGTAGGCAAAAGTTAGATGCAGGTTGATGGGATTTCAACATATGAATTTTAAAGAACACCCTCTTACATCCCTTTGGAGAATACAAGGGCTTTCTACGTGTGTGATTCTGTCAGATATCAGAGTGTCAACAGCAGAAATACTGGCCAACCTAATGTTAAGTGAATGAACAATGAGTCATAAGTTAAATTGCAACTTGGACATCAAATTTATGTTCAATTTAAATTTTGGAGAAGGAAGCTGATTAACATGTCAAGATCAACAGATACTGAACTGAGGCCAAATGCCACCATTTCAGCCTTACTGTTTATCAGGAATTAGGATGTATGCAAAGCTTGTGACCTTATTTTGCCTTTTTTGCACTAATAAGTCTACATAAATAATGACTGTAAGGCTATCTTGAGCTAATGATTTTGGAAGGGCTTTATAACTTTTACTAGCCTAGCTCTGAGTAGGCAAAATTTTTATCATGGTTTGACTTGCCCAAACATAAAGTTAGAATAATTTTATGCATTTCCTACTTTTGGTCAACCTTACCTGGTGCAGATACTGTTGACTGTCTACAAGGTGCTACTTCCTCCATTCTACCTTTGTTAAAACCTTGCATTTAATTTCCCTCCTCTGTAGGGAAGGTCATGTCCTTTTACTGGCTTCTACCCAACTACAGGTGAATCTTCATTGGTCTAGGTCAGTTGTGGTAGCCCCTCCTGGTGTAGTGAGTTTTTATTTTTCTTTGATTGTACTGATTCTGGCCAAAGAGATGAGCTCTCTGATAGAGGGTCCCAAAATAGAGACATTTCCTTTTTCTGCCTCTGAAGATAGCATGTAAGGCCTAACACATGACAGATCATGAGACTTCAGGAAGTATAGCAGAATAGCTGAGCTGTACTCATGAAGGCAATTTTCAAAGTTTAAGGTACATTTAAACTGGTACAAATTCCTAACATGATTTCAAAGTATGACTCTTTTTCTGCTAAGATGAGGTTAAGATGAAGACTAGCAAGGGACGGAGAGTGGGTAGTATGAGAGGACAGTGAGTCACGGTTTTGTGCCAAGCTGAAGACCATGCTGATAGGTACATGTCCAGCACCAGGGTTAAGATTCCAGTGTGAATGGACTCATTGATTGGATGGCATTTGTTGAGCAACGGTGTATAAAATGTGCTGTGGGAAGTGCATGTAAATCCAGGCTCAGGAAATCCCCTTTCCTTCCACTGCCACCTGGCAGTCCCAGGTTTGTTTCCTTGTGGTCGGGACATCTCCTCCCATTTCTGAATTACGGTGAATGCACGCCAGCCGGCTGCTCTTACCTCTATGCCATGATTTCCTTGTCTTCAGAATTCAGAAATGTAGTCATTTTAAGACTGTGAAAAGCTACTGAGCAATTGCAACAAGCCAGAGGATAGAGGGCCTACAAAGGTGAGTAAGATATCCTGTTTCCAGGAAACCATAGCTCAGTTGGAGCTAAATGATTTGCACACCAGAAATCAGAGCAAACAACTAAGTGACAAGTACATGTGAGTGGTACAGACTTTCCCCAAGAAATGCTAGGGGAGTTTAATTCAAATCAACACATATTTGTTGAATACTTCAGTATGTCAAGCGCTGAATTTAGGCTCCTAGTATATAGCAGGAAGGGACCTTAATTCCTTCTCTTTTGGGAGCTCACTATGAAATATTAATGGTGTAATACTATTAGTCAAATCAGGTGACCTTTATTGAACACTAAAGATTACTAAATAATTCTGTGTGATTTCCACATAATAGCTCACTTAATAATTAACCCAGGAAGCATTCAGAGATTGAGCAACTTTCACAAGATCTCAGTGTTAGTATGACAAGTGAAAGATTAGTAAAGAATCTATTTATCAAGCTTACCTGTAACAGATCTACATGTGGAAAACTAATGTTTTTAGGCAGAGGAAGTATAGTAGTGAAAGAATTGTTAAGTCCCCCTCATGGAACAGGGAGTGGGTTCTGTTGCCCAAACATGCTTTCAACACTGGTGGAAACCATAGGATGCCCCCCAATAATATCACCCCCCCCAGTGATTCCAACACTGTCAGGCTACTGAAAACAGGGATCTCAGTTGGGTCTACTGACATATGCTACTCTGGAGGCTGAGTCAGGAGGATCTCAGATTTAAGGCCTGGCAACTTAGGGAAAACAATTGTCTAGTATCCTCAAGGTCCTGAGTTTAATCACTGGTATCAAAAAACAAAACCAAATGAAAGAAGGGGGTCTCAGGGAAAAAGAAACCAAGGTACGGCAGCAGCTTTCTGCTGTCCAAAAGGACTGAGCTGAGAAGTGATTAACTGAGGATATTTGGTTCTGGACACCTGTAGTTAGAATCCCATGGAAAATTGCCACGGAACTAGGCAATAAATGTCTCTAATTATGCAACCTAATTGAAGCTATCAAAACAGCCAATGAATGCCAGGAAGGCTGCTTGGTGGCCCTCCCATGGACCTTAGGCAAACGAGGAAGTTTGGAGAAGGCAGCTTCCGGTCTGTCTTATCATCTGTTCCTAAGGGACCCACTAAATCCCTTCTGATAGGAAGGTCCTAAGTCATTTTCCTAAAAACAAGGCATTATGGGTCTTACCTTGAGAGAAGGGTTAAATCTGTGAGAGGGGTTAAATCGGATAAGATAAGCATATATCTCTGCCCCAGGAAGTGGGTTATTACATTTACTATGACTTTTAACCTCCACTGTGTACACTTTTCTTTATTCTCAGAACTTTTCATACCTCATTCTGCTGGTAGGAACCAGTGAGTTCCCCCATCCTAAATGAATTTATCTCTATCTATCCATGAATCCTCTAAGAAGAAGGCATTCCTCAGTCTCTGCATAGGACCTGGGGATGGGTGAGCAGGAAAGAGCCGAAGCATGGAGAATCTCTATTAAAGCATTCCCTCACTCATTCATTCATTTAACAAATGTTTCCTGAAGTCTCACTCAGTCTACGCCTTCTATTAGGCCCAGAGACCCAATCACAAACAAGATCTTCTTTCAGGAGTTTCTATTGTCCAGAAGGGTCAGAGGTGGCAAAATACTACAATATAAACACAGCTAAGTACTGCAAAGTACAAACACAAGATAATATGAAAGTACTACAGAGTGGGAAGGCAATCCTTTCATAGTTTTGTGGTCTGGGAAGAAGGTCACATTTAAAACAAGACCTGAGGATGGAGATTTAGTTGTGGAAAATCATCCCAGGCGGGAGAGACACTTTACTTAGACATGGTGATAAGAAGAGACTTGTCTGTTCAGAGGATTAAGACCGGTTGTGTGGCTGGACTGCTGAGGGGAAGGACAGCTGGGAGAGGAGATTAGAGGTGGGAGGAGCCCTGGGAAGGATCTGAGATAGTATTTCAAAGGCAGGGAGGAGTCCTAAGAGTGCTACGTGCAGGAGCGACCTGCCCCGAAAAACCTCACTTCTAGAGGGAAGAATGTTCTAGCGGAGGAAGCAGGGAGGAGAGTTTAGTTTCCCCGATCTCTGCTTCAGGCTTCTACTCCAGACCAGTCTCCTCCAAAGGTCTCAGACGCTGTCTAAGCAGTGAAGGAGAAACTCAGAAGACAGTTGGTAAAGAGAGGAAATTTATTATGATCCGAAGCACAAGGTTGTGAGAATTCTCTTCAAATCTCAGCTCCTTCATTTACCTGTTGCACAGTGCTCAACATGTTTACTTCTTTGACCCTTAAGGTTTTTTTTAATTAATAAAACTAATGTAGTGTCTATCTTCTAAGCTATGGGAGAGAACCATGTGAAATTAAATACAAGGTCTGGGCGATTTACAACACACTGAAACTACTGCGTGAGGGGTGACTGCACTCATCCCAGCACCACAACTATTTTTACCTGGACAGACAGGATCTAAACTTTATTGGTTTGTGTTTTATTCACTTGCTGCTATAGGTATAAAAATGTAAGGTTGAAAGTTTCAGGCTTCCAAATATTTCAGATGTGTGATATGATAAAAATATAAACTAAAAATATGAGAAGAAAAACTGTATCTCAATAAAGAAATGAATGTTTAAATAAATGTCTACTACATGTCTGTTTTTAATAAGTCAACTTCAATATGCTTCATTATTACTGAGTTATTCATTTATTTATTTTGGCTTTTGAGACATTATTTTGCCATGTAGCTCAGGCTGTTTTGAACTCACAGGGAGCCTCCTGTCTCAGCCTCCCCAAATGAGGGGATTGTTAAGTGTGGACTACCATGCCCAATTATTTTGTTTTTCTTTTTCTTACTGAGTGTCTAAAATAAATTGTTTAAAGTATGCTATATAGCTGCATCTTAAACGTTTGATATGAGAAGTAGAACATTCAAAAAGAAGTTCTTGGAGTCTGAGGGGTTCAGGCAGTTCTGTCCCTATCTTTAGAGAATATGAACCAGCCCCCATCTCACTCCCTTAGTGCCTGTGCCCTTTTGCCTTCTGCAAGCCCTCTCCTTGTTTGCTCTTGACTCTGTTATCTGTGTGATGAGATGCACAACAGCTAGGAGCATGGACAACAGAGGAGACCCACCTTTATGATCCGTGCCCCTGACCGTCTCTCCCAGGGCCCCTGGGGTACAGGTGAGCATCCCAGCCACAGAGAAGGGACACACAGCCAGACCCGCTCCGCAGACAAAGTCAGGGTGCTGCTCTTTCTTCCAACCTAACAAAATTTGTCAAGTTTGGAAAGCAGCCCTCAGGGCTCACCTGATAGAGTGTTGCCTGCGTCACATTAATATAAACAAAGACATCAGCACAGAGATGGGCTCTTGCCATGCTTTTCTCCCAAGGAATCAGCCCAAGGGTCTCTGGAGATGGTGGATCAGGAGGTAGAGGTGCCAAAGACTCACCTGTGGGCAGTTCTGAGCCACCAGCCTTGTGGAAAGACAGGTCCCTCCCTAGTCTTGAAGGAGGAAGAACTGGAACTAGAAATTTCAATGCCAGAAATCCCACTCTTCCTCCCTGTTCTGCTTGTTTACGTCCTATAGTTCTAGCCAGTGAGACAGGAGAGCTTTGTCTTCCTGACAAGAGAATTCTTCAGGGTTGCTGCTGAGAAACGGGTTCCGGGGCTGAATGTTCCTTTGTGTCACTGTGAGTATAGGATGCCGGAAACTATAGCCACTATGACACCATGAGATCAGATGTCACCAAGCCTAGGACAGGAGAGAGCGGAGAAGGGAAGAATCTGGTCCTTGAGGTGATGGTTGAGCCGTTCTTTTCAGCAACCTTGGAAGTTCTCTGTCTTGTAAGCTGGTATCATGAGAGAATTTGACCCGGCTGTTCAGGCCCTTAGCTGGGCATAGCTGGGTGGATCTGCTCTTGAAGGCAAAGGGAGAAGATACCCCAAGGCCAGGCAGTGTGAAAATGAGTCTCCTGTGGGAACCTTTTAAGCAGTCAACCAGGCGGGGTGGAGGTGGAGTTCACCCCGGAGGACTGTTGCCAAAGCCTAAAGCTGCCAGCCAAAAACCTGGACTTATTTGACATGCTATGCATTGTATGGTGTGAGCGTGTGTTTGTGTTTCTCAGGTTTGAACCCAGGGCCTTGTGCATGCTAGATGAGCATACAACTACTGAGCTGTTTTCCCAGCCTTAACACCATATGTTTTTAACTTTGAAATTCATGTAAAATTTTTATACTAGTTCCTAAAACTCTTGTTAATATAAAATCATCATTTTTATTAAACCTACTGGGCATTTAAATCTATTACCCAGAAGATTTTCAGTTGTAAATGGAGCTGGACCAACCCTGGTAGGGAAGGCTTGTGCCTTCACACGATGCCAACAGGCCAAGCAGCGAACTGTTTCCAAAGCGATCTGTGGGCAGAACCCGAAAAGCATTGCTGTCACCCGCATGGAAGAGGCCACTGTCGGAGGATGTAGCAACTCTTTCTGCTCTGAGCCCTCTGGCTGCAAACAGCAGGCGGGTAGTGGTGACACAGGCTGCACACACCTGCCTCTGATGAGGTCTGTCTCAGTGACTCCCAGCTGCACAGAGTGACTCTTAAACGGTGTGTCATCACAGTGAGACCGCAGAGAGCTGCTGTGGGCCATCACTCCACACAAGAACACATCTTACGTCTGCTGCATGCCCTGAAGCCTGGCAGGCTCTAGTTCCCATGAGGTGTCCAAGAGAAATTTACTGACCTTATTTTGAATAAGTCCCTCCTGTGTTACCCCCACCTGCCTATGCGTCTTTTCATAAAGCACCAATTCTCCTTTTGTAACAGCTGCCTAGAATATAAGTTCCAGGACACCGGGGATCTCCCTGCCTTTTTCTTTGCTTATTCCCCAGGACATGACCTATGTCTGGCACACAGACATGTTTCGGAAATAGGTTTTGAGTGACTGGCTTCCAAGAGACTGATGTGGGAATACTTTGAGAGCTATGCCACATCAGGAGAGAGGAAAACACTTTCAGGGCAAGTAGAGTCTGGAAAGACTTCAGAAAGCGGGAATGGAGAGGGGCCAGAGGGGACCTGGTGCTGGGCACAGGAGGAAGTGTGCAAGGCATCCAGGAAGGGTGCTGGAGGAGGCGGTGCTTACTGCATACGGCCACAGCTGGAACCATGTGGAGACCAGAGGTCCTTGTCACATGTTCTGCAGTCTAAGGACCTGGCCCAGGGAATGGGGCAGGGAATGCGCTTCGGGCTCTGGAGAGAACTGAGCTCCATCTCCGCACTCCCTTCCCCACTGGCCTGACAGAGAAGACTGAGCTGGGTGATGAGGTTCCCCTCTGCCTCTCTTTCTTGATTTGGGATTTCAAACTCCTAGACTCAAGGGTCCGCCCACCTAGGCCTCCTAAGTGGCAAGGACATAGGCACACATCATTGCTCACAGCTTGTGATTTCTTTCTCTTGCTTGCAAACCCTCATCTCCTCCAAGGGCCCCACTTAGTCAACACTCCACAGTGCACTGCGTGAGCAGGCCGTGCTGGAACAGAGAGGCTGGCGTCAGCCAAGCTCAGCCTGCAGGGCCTCTCACTTTCATGAGCTCCTCCAGGTCCTTGGCTGAATTTTGCATTTGCATTTTTTTAGTTATGAGTCAGGCTCATCTCACAGTTGTTCCATTTTCTCTTTTAAAAATTAATCTTTCATGTCATTTTCTCTTGAATTTTTTCTAGACCCCTGGATCCGTGCAGCAGCTTTTACTGGGGTCTTCCTATATCTCCCCTTGTCACTGTACACTTTGTAATCAGAGAGATTCTTGTAAAACAGGAGTTAGATCCCATCCGTCCTCTGCTGAAAACCCTGCTGTAGTTTTCACTGTGAGTCAAAGCTGAATCCCTGACGGGGGCCAGGCAGCACGGTCTGACCCAGATCCTGATTTGTGTTTCCACTCACGGCTCTTCCTTTTGCTCACACAGGTGAACTGCAGCAGCTACCCAGCGCCGCCTCCTGCGCGGGTCACTCATGCGTGAGCCAGGGCTCCCGCCCTCCCTATCCACAGAGCCTTCCCCTAACCCTCGCCCACCAACCCGTCTCTGCTCCGGGCCTGCTCTTCAGAGGCCCCTACTGACCACCATGCTTCCCTGCAACCTCCTCCTTCCCTCTCAAACCTTGGTCTGCTGGATTTGCAGAGAAAGAAGTGCTGAGTCCCGCTAATCTGACGTCTCACGTACTTTGCATTGATGTCCCAGTTATTGATGATAATCAGGACTCTGGAGAACTTTAAAACTCAGAAATCCTGTTTCTATCTTCTCCTCTAGAAATGACTGTCTCTAAGTTATAAAAAGAAAACTCGGGTCAGAATCAGGCCATCTATTCATAACTACCATTTGGACACCTCCTCGGTGCCAGGTAGTGGCCCATGCCTACAACAGACTGCGAACACCTACGGTTCCTTGCTCTTGCAGTTGAGAGCTGCTGGTGTAAGGGACCCAAGGTCACTGTGCCCAGCACACTCAGGCTGCCTGACTCCAGCGTGGATGCCCTTTCCTGTGAGGCCCTGCCCATCTATCTCACCACCCCACTGTCCCAGATATGGCTCTGTGAGGATTTTGATTTCTTCTCATAGACTTAGGAGCTAATTTTCACTTAGAAAGTTATTTACTGATAAATAAGACCTGGTTCCTTTATTCGTTGATTTGTGTGCATTTGTGTGCCTTTTGTGTCCGTGTGTACTCTCCACTCCTGTGTGTGTTACATCTTTTGGAGTCTTCAGTGATCCACATGGTTGTTGATGCTCCTCTTCCATTTATCTTCCAGGCACAGGATGGGACTCTTGTCTAGGCTTTACCAGATATCTTCTCAAGATGGGGTTTTAAATTCTTTTCTTTCAAAGAAGTACAAATGGCTAATGAGTGTGTAGAAAAAGTGTTCAGCGTCTCTGGCCATCAGAGAAATGCAAAGTAAGACAACCCTGAGATTCTACCTTTCCTCCAAAAAAATGACATATATTGGCAAGGCTTTGAGGAAATAAGAACCTTTCTACATTATTAGTTGTAATGTAAACTAGTACAAACACGATGGGAATCAATATGAAAGTTCCTTAAAAAAAAAAAAACTAGAAATTCCATTTGACCCTATTATTTTCCTTTTTGGTAACTTCTGAAGAGAGATAAACACATTATACTACAGTGATACGCGCATACATATGTTCATTGCAGCACAACTCATAATAGCTAATCCCAGGGCAGCCTATATGTGCAATAAAAAAAGACAAATTTGAGGCATTTATATGAAAATGTACCTTGAGACTATAATGCTAAGCAAATAATCAGATGCTGAAGGTTAAATATTACATAGTTTCTTTTATGTAAGAAATCCAAAGAATGAATAATTTAAAGAGCAAAATAAAAGATACATTAAAGGAAACAGAGAAGTAGACTTTGTGGAGATGGGAAGTAATCTGTGAATGGAGGAGGTGGCTGGGAGGGGAGGGGAACAGGAGGTAAAAAAGGATTAAATGTGATATGGACACATATCATTTCCCCATCAGGAAGATATTTATTATGCATCACAAACATATAGTAATAAAAAGTAAAGAAAAAAAATCTTTTCCTTTCCAGACATACATTTATTTTTCAGTGATATTTTACATATAAATCCCATACAAATCACAACAGACAAAAAGCAGTGGCCCTTTCTGAGGAGACATAAAATCTACCAAGAAGTGCAGCTCTTGAAATATTATCCACCTCATGAAGACAATCTATAAGTAAAGAGAAATAAATAAAAACCATTTTCCCTGGTAAATAAGTTCAACTCTATTAAAAAAAAAAAAAGCTCTTCATTCCTATTGTACACTTCCTGTCCTCTGCATCTTTGTAATTAGGTAAGTCCAGGTGCATGAAAAAAAAACTGTAATCCTAAGAGAAAAAAGAGAGGATCTGGACTTTGAACTTGATATGTGGCCCTGGCTCTCTAATTCATGTCCATATGCCTCATTTGTCACTGTTAGTGACACCACACAGTGTCCACTTGCCAAGGTCTGAGTAGGGAACGTGAGACTTCTAAAGAAATCCCTCTCTCCCCATCGGCCACTTTGTGTTCTCACAGGGAAGACTCCTTCTTCAGTCCCACCTGGGGACTTCCTGTGGACACTCCGAGATCACCTGCACCAGGGGCTTGGAGCCACAGGCGGAAGCCTTTCCATTATACACCCTTGTTTTCTGGCCTTGTTTTTTGGTTTTATGTCATATCTCTTTTGTATTGTACAATTTGATTTGCTTCATATGGAAAGGCTTTTTGGTTGGTAGTTCATTTTGGTACTTACACAGTGTTGTAAATATCTTGATACTCACTACCTTGGAATAGTTACCCCACCTTTTCCTCTTCGCCTCAGTTTGACTGAAACAACTTTACTTTTTTTTTTTGAGACAGAGTCTCGCTTTTGTAGTTCAGGCTGGCCCTGAGCTCAGCCTCGAACTCTCAACAATCCTCCTGCTTCTGCCTCCCAAGTGCTGGGATCAGAGGCATGAGCCTCCACGCCCACACTGTGGTGTGTGGTACTGATTGCTGCTGGGCGTGAGTCCCCATACCCAGCATTGCTGAATGTGGTTACCAGGAATGAACCCGGGACCGTGCACTTGCAAGGCAGACACTGGAACCACTGAGCTAAACCCCCGGCCCCACAGCTCCACTTTTCACTCAACACTCACAGCAATTCTCCTTTGCTCTCAGAAGCCACTGTCAGTTGCCACTGTCCATAAAGTTGTTGTGTCCTTTGATACAAATTTACAGTTGGAAGATGTATATCACAAAAACGACTGTTATCTACCTTTTTCCTTCAAAAGTTATGTCATATCTCTTTTGTATCGTACAATTTGATTTGCTTCATATGGAAAGGCTTTTTGGTTGGTAGTTTATTTTGGTACTTACACAGTATTGTAAATATCTTGATACTCACTACCTTGGAATAGTTACCCCAATAGATAATAGGATGAGTTCCCACTCGTAAAGCTGTTGAACTAACAATCATTCCCATTACATGCCTTGGATATCTATTATTAAATGTACCAGAGTGGTTTTCTCTATGTCTATCAACAGACAAATGGATAAAGAAAATGTGAGATTTATACACAATGGAGTAGCATTGTGCCATAAAGAAGGATAAATTGGAGCCTTTGTAAGAAAATGAGTACCCCTCAAGGCCATAGTGTTCAGTGAAAGATATCAGAAACACAAATTTAAATATCACGTGGTTTTTCTTATATGAAAATAAACATATTTATATGCATAAAGAGTAGAATAAATACAAATACACATAAATTAAAGAGCAGAATAAAAGACAGGTAATAGTGGGGAGATGGATCATTCCCAAGTGGCAAGGAGACTAACAGATGGAAGGGGGGAAGAGGCGGGAAGGGAGCATACAAAGAATTTAGGTGTGTGACTTGCTTACACCAACTCCCCACAATGGATGTAATCCTTATGTACGGCAACCACATAAAAATCAAACCAAGACAAATGATTTTCTTGGTGCAGAGTAGGCTAAGGAAGAACATAGCCAACAAGGCTGTATGGGTACATGTCAGAAAACCACATGAAGTTCCTCGTTGCTTCTGCCGTCAGAGGACACAGAGAAAAATGGTCATTTATGAACCAGGAAGGGGGCCCTTACCAGGTCCTGAACCTGCAGAGCCGCGATCTCAGACTCCCTAGCCTCCAACACTGAAAGAAATAATGCCATGCTGCTTATAAACCAGCCAGTCTATCCACTATTCTATTTGATATGATATCCTGATACTTCTTGCTCTAGTCTGAGAGAAAATAAAATCGACAAAATTGTGGTTAAATTAGTAAATGTGGTGACAGAAGGCATTTGACCAGGATACTGGTCTTTTTTAAGTTCATTCTCTAGGTTTTATTTCTATGTTTGTATTTTGGGAATAAATTTAAAAACTCATTGGCTTATACTGTCATAGAAACATTAAGTTGTGTTTTTAGAACTGTTATGATTTAGATTTAGAATGTTCCAGAAAAGGCTCTTGTACTCCAATGTAGGGCTTCTAAAAGAGGACTGGGTAAAGGGGGACTGTATTCATAGTGGGTGAATCCACTGTAGAGTGCCACGCTGGATATGGTGTTAGCAGGGGGCACCTGGTTGGCAGAGGTGGGTGGTCACTGGGGCTGTGCCCTGGAAGGGGGCATCTCCTTCCCAGTTCTTCCCTTCCTCTCTGCTTCCTGGCCCCCACTCAGTGAAGAGCTTTCCTCTGCCAGACTTTTCTACCAAGACTTTCTGTCTTGGAGCCCGCTGACAATGGATTGAAACCTTGAGTCTAAATAAGTCTCTTCTTTCTGGAGTGCTGGCTGTCAGGTATTCTGTCCCAGCAATGATAAAGTAACTAACACAAAAATGCATTGGAATTTTATTAACATTTTTATTTGAAATATTTGACTTTTCATCGACAAGTAAAATTGTATATATTTAAAATGTACAACATAATGTTCTGGGTATATGCATGTATTGTGGGATGGATAAACCAGGATTTTAACAAGTGCATTGCCTCACAGACCACTGTGTGTGTGTGTGTGTGTGTGTGTGTGTGTGTGTGTGTGTGTATGCGCGCATGTGTAAGGGGGTGATGAGAACATTCCAGATCTATTCAGCAATTTTCAAGCACACAATATATATATATTTTTTTTTTTAACTATACTCACCCTAGTGCACAGTGGATCTCTTGAAATTGTTCCTCTTATCTAAGCAAAGTGTCTGATCCTTTGATCAGTATCTTTCCTTCTCCAAAGTGCCAGTCCTTAGTGGCCCACGTTTTGCGCTGCTTCTGTGAAGTCGACTTTATCAGATTCCACATATGGGGTCAGGCAGTCTTTCCTTTTCTGTGCCTGGCTTATTTCACTTAACATTAAAAATATTGTTATTTTTATTTGAAATGCAGACATTAGAAGTGTTAGTCACCAGACCTGAGAAGAGTATACAGTACTTAGAAAGAATGACTTAAACAAATAAAACTTAGCCATAATTATGTTCCCTACAAATCCTTAATCAAATGATTCTAAATTATTTCTCTTTTGTTTTCCTTAATGTAGGTCACCCAGTCTGAGGCTGTGCTGGTGATGGATCCATCCTGACTCAAGGTAGGTCCTTTTCCACTCAGAATTTCAGTGCTGGCCTCATGCTGTCTATTGTACGAAAGGCTGTCCATCTTGCCTTCTCCTCCAGCCATGTCTGTGGAGGAACGCCCCTCCTCTGGCCCTGGGGACAGGCCCTCTCTTCCCATCCCTTCTGAAATTCTGTCTCATGCCTGATGCCCTCTCTTCCTAGAGAGTCCTTCTCTTCCTTCCCATGGGTTCTGCTGCTTTGGTTTCACAGGCTCGTCTCTGTTCTGAGTCATTTGTGAGGAGGGCTGTGTATTCTCTAGTTTTGTAATCCCAACACTACCTACCACCCTGTAGAAGATGGACATAAAATAGTTTGAGTTGATTTGTAGTGATAACGATTGCTTTGATTTCATTTCCTCTTCCTGTGACTGGAAGAGGAGACACTAGCTTCTCTTGAGGTTTTGGTGCATTTGGCTGAGGGCTGGAGTTCCTTTACAATGGTAGTGAAGATGAAAATTTCCGTCTTGCACTACCATAGGGATGATAATGAGGGGCAAATTAGGTGAAGAAGGCAAGCTATTTTCTTGTGCTAATCTTTCTCCTTAAGGAGGAAGCAGAAAGAGAGGGCAATATTCCCTTGTCCGCCTCTCTGCTGGCATAAAAGACCCTTGTGTCCCATGTCTCAGAGCTTTCTTCATCAACCATCCAGATTTTCAAGCACTGAGCTCAAACTCACCGCACCACGGTTCCTCTGCAACCTAGTTCTCCTTACTGTGGAGTCTTGCAAGGATTTCGGGCAATATTTTGCCTTTTCATACCTTGCTTTTGATAAGACCTTGAAGTTATAACATAGTAGCATATACCAAACTCTATTTGCTAAGCCTGAAGGTGCATCTTCCAAAACAAGCCATTTGAGGCACTCATTTTCCTCATGACCTTGGTGTTTTGTTGTGTCTTGCAATAAAAAGCTTTGCTCTGGCTCTCAAGAATGTTGCAGCTAATGCTGTGGCACAGTCTTTCCCCCAACTTTTAATTTTTCTAAGCAGTTCAAACCTACCATGAAGTTGTACAAATAACACTGTAAATGCTCACGGGCCCTGTGTCTGGTTTACCAATTGTTAACATTTTTCTTCATTGCTTTTACTTTTTCTCCACACATTGGCATGTTCACACATGTACTTTTTTAAGCGAGTCATTAAAGAGTTCATTTCACACAGAATTCAATTACTGTTACTCTAAATATCCTAATGCATGTCTTCCAAGAACAAGGCTATTCTCTGACGTAACGAGAATCACACTCGGGAAATCTAATGTTGAGTTTCTTTGGAGCTGTTGGAATGTGACCAGCCCTTCAAACAGGGATTGTAAGTCTTGAAGTGTTGCTCCGCTTAGTCTCACAGGGTAGAAGGAGGCATACCTCAAGGAGATTGGTGTCTGTGGCGACTGTCTAAAGGACTAAATTATAAATCGATCCCCAGAGAGTTCACAAAGTTTTTAAAAGGATTGTATCAAGTTGCCCTGGAAGAGGGCAACTAAAGGAAGACACTCGAACCCCTTGGCTGCTCTAGATGGGAGCTGGTGGGGACAAGTGGGCTGCAAATTCAGGTCGCTGACACAGAGGACCAAACGTTCAAGGCAGAGTCCAGAGCACTCAGGGTGGAGCCAACTGCTCAGAACCAGAAGCAGATCTCAGCCCTAGTAAAGAACAGGGAACGTGTGCCATGCTGGGCTCAGGTGCTGCCTGGGCTTGGGCTTGTGATGTGTGTCTTACCTCATCTCTCTTTGAAGAGGTGTGCTCACGGTGGTTATGACCAACCTTTTATAATTGGGTGTGTCGGGCCAATAACTATAGTTCACTGTTGTTTCAAATGGAGGAATGAACTTAGACTTCTGTACTTGAAAAACACATGTGCCCTTGGACCTGATTTAAATGGCTTGAACTGCTACCAGGATGGGGAGGAGACCTGGTAGTCTTGGTGGAAGGGATAAGTATGTTTTGCAGGGGAGAGGGATGGGATCTATTGCAACCAGAGTGTAGAGTGAGAAATTTATTTTCTCACAAATATGACCACAAAAATATTTTGTACAATTTTTCACAATGTGAGCTTGACATCTCTGCTACTGAAAAGTGAGGTCTGTTTGCTTTTCCTTGAAAGTGGGCTGATGTAGGATCACAAGTCCGTAATGCCAGCACTCTGAGACAGAGTCAGGAGGACTGCAAGTGTGAGCTCAGACTGGGCAACTTAGTGAGTCAGTAAGACCTTGTTTAAAAATGAAACATAAAATGATCTGAGAATATAACCCAGTGTGAAGGACCCGGGTGCAGCCCCCAGCACAGGAGCCATGGTGCACACTTATAATCTCAGGTACTTTGAAGTCAGAAAGATGGCAAATTAGGCAACATTAGAGAGACTCTATAGAAAAAGTAAAGAAGGCTGGAAAGGTGGCTCAGTTTGAGACCCTGGGATCAATCCTTGGTACTGCAAAAACAAGTTAAAAAGCAAAACAATAACAGCAACAACAACAACAAGAAGAAACAGGAAACAAAATCAAGACCCACGCCCTTTGTTCTGAAGCCCCCGCAGCCCAGGCAGACACAGTGTCGGGGTTCCAGGTGATTGCCCAGGCGCCTAGCAGAGGCAGCATGTCAGGGATCCAAGTGGCCACTCTGCCCCATGAGTAAGAGTCCAGTCTTCTGCTGTCAGATGCCTCCAGGAATCCAGCCTTCCTAACAGAGAGTCTACATTGCAACAGAGATGAGCTGTTCTTTTCTGAATTTCTAAGCCCTAGAATATGTGCGTATTGAAAAAAAATAAGTTGATTTACTGTCTTTTTTGTGAGTAGAAGGGATTTGTCATGGTGTAATAAATGCAGCAGTGGGTAGAACTTGCATCTTGATGGGAACATGTAGCCTGAGCATTTCCAATCACTCTGGTCATTCCCAGGGCGTCCAAATACAGGCCAGCTCTGAGGGTCATCAAGAGAGCTTTCCGGGTTAGTAAATGAGAAGCAAGGACCTCAATGTTCAGGAGATGAGGCCAAGGGCCAGACAAATTGGTGGTATTTTGTGACATCAGCCCTGGGGAAGAGATGTAGTGACCCAGCATGGCTGCTCATGTAGGACTGTGGCCAGTCTAAGTTCTCTCAAAAGTGGTGCTGCAAAAGGTTGAAGCAGACCTATAGGATGTCCAATAACCAGTTATTTTCTTTGAACTTTATAATCCATTTGTAAAAAATGACCAACAGATATGAAAACCAATATATGAAAATTAGGTAGAAGTTAAGGGCTGCACTATGTGATATGGAATGATATGATGTAGCATTTGCACTGTAGGATAGGGGTTGTGGTTCATATAGGTGGAGTCTGTCTTAGTTACTCTTCTCCTTGCTGAGATGAAGTACCCAGTACCCAAGATTAAAGGGGGAAAAGTTCACAGTTTGAGGGGTTTTCAGCATAGTCATCTGGCTCCAAGGCAGAATGACATGGCAAAAAGACATTACAGAGGAAAATTGTCCATGGCAAAGCAGGCCAGGAAGAAGGCAGTAAAGCCTCAAAGTAGTGAAGTAACGGCAGCCTTCTTTCTGTCCCTTATGTTCTATCCAGGGGGAGTGTGACACCTTAGATGTGACACCTAAGATGTGACATCTAAGATGTGACACCTTAGATCCAGTCAGGTCCAAGAGCTCCATCTAGGAATTCACCAGCTTTAGTGGGGCATCTAGCAAAAAGCCATAAAAATGATGTTAGGGTTTATATCTGAAATGTCACCCAAAGTTCTTGGGTGGGACTTTTGGGAGACCTAGATCAGAAGTGTGTGCGATAACTGGATTAGTCCACTGGTTGGTTTATCATAGTTCTGGGTATGGCTGGACAGAAGACAGAAGACACAGAGTGGCATCAACCAACAGGCATATAGCATAAATGGGATAAAAAAGGGAAAGGAAGGTCATTGCTGGTGCTTCCTTCCTTCCACACCATGAATTTTGCTCCTCTGCCATGCTGTCCTGCCTCAGAGCTAGCTGTCTGTGGACTGAAATTTCTACACACTGCGAGCTAAAATAAACTTTTCCTCCTTTAACTTGTGGGTGCCGAGTATTTTGTCCCAGGATGAGGAAGTAACTTAGATGGGGTAGACTCTATGGACATGACAGGATGCATAGTGTACCTTTCACATTGAGTAGGATTTAGAGGCATGAGAGGGGTAAAAGGGAAGTTGGATATGGGTGATTCATGAGAACAGCAGCAGAAAGGCAGCATTAGGGCAATAGCTGAAGGGCTGTTGCAGAGGATGCTGGTGCAGGTCAGACCAAACATGCTGGGAACCAGTAGGAGACAGGACTGGGCAGGTGGGGTTGATGGAGATAATATGTGAACTTGAAAATCAGGCCAAGGACTTTTCAAGGTTCTTCATATCGGTCTCCTGGCACAAGTTACCCTTCAAGCATTCCAGGATTTATCATCAGTGGTAATTTAAAAATTTTTGTTCTTATTGTAAAGCTACAGGATGACATGGGCATAAAAGTCCGTTAAGATAATTGTATCATTGTGAGAAGTAAGATGTCAATATTGTTATCTAAGAAGTTTCTAATTATAAGAATTTAATTTAAGTTTAAGAAGAAGTGTAAGTTTTTAATTATCAGAAGGAAATAAATTAACTTCTGTTGCAGGGTGGGGGAGAATTACCTATTCATTTGATAGATGTTTGTTGAGTTCTAACTAAGGGAAATATATGGATTTTGAACATAAGAAAGATACTATTGGCACTTGAGCTTTGGGAAAGGAAAATTCAGTTAACAGAAAGACAGAGAAGCATTGTGGAAGCCTGAAGCCCTAGTGGCTGAGGTGCCATCGATGAGGTGGACAGAGCCAGCCAGAAGTAGGCTGCAAAGGGGGAGTGAGCTGCAGTCTTCCTTGGCTTCACAAGTAAGGTAGCACAGTTAATCTAGTACATTCCTTTCCCAAGGCAGAATCCCTCAGCAGACAGTGGACTCACAGTGTTGGCATCCTAAGAGTTAATTTGTTTGCTTTTTGGTTTGTTTGTTTGTGTGTTTGAAGGGATTCAACAAAGGACCTCCACACTCAACTATATCTCCAACCCCATCTTTTAAAATTTTGAAGTAGGATCTTGGTAGGTTGCTCAGGCCAGACTCCAACTTGCATTCCTCCTGCCTCAGCCTCCCAGGTGCTGGGATTACAAGCATGCACCTGACTTAATTTATTTATATCAAAATATATCACACTCAAAATCAGTGGAGATAACCAAGCCGTAAAGCAAATTTGACCACTTTCTCTAAAATATAATTTGAAATACAAAAAGTCAGTGAAGGAATTAGAAATACTCTAAAGGAAAGTTGTAAGTGAAAGACTATAAATATAATTAAGGCAACTGGTATTAATTTTAAAGTAGATCCTAGAGCACACAATAGGATCCTAAAACTTCTCTTTTCAAAAGGCAAAACCCTCCTATTCCTACAGGTAGAGAAGATGAGCTGTAGGTCAGGTTTTGGCCATTGAATATAAGCTTCTCTCTAGTTAGAGTAAGATAAGAGATCTTTACTCTTTGATGAGAGCACAGATTTGAGGAGAATGGTGGGGGACCGTGGTGTCCCTGGAGCTCAAAACCTTCCATGTCACAGAGGGGCAAAGAGCACCCACCGCTGCCCTGTGTTCTAACAGGGACCTGCTGAGCCGAGTCAGACTCCCTTGGAGCCCAGGGTTTGCCTTCACAGCCCAGAGCAACATTCCAAAGCGAACCTAAAAGCTGCAAATTCTGAGAGTAACTGCCTGGTTTGGATGTGCCACAGTGCGCCCCCTTAAGGCTGGGACTGTATTTTCTAATTAGGGACTCCTGGGCTGCTTTGAAAAAACAGGATTCTGAGGATGCCACCCAGACCTGAGGCGTCGGGATCGTGCAGTAGAAACTGGAATTCTGTATTTTTAAAACAGATATTGTATATAATTTATTATTATTATTTGTTTACTTTTAAATTTTTATTTGTACATAGTTGCAGCACAAATGTAAGCATTACATTCATGGAAGGAGCTGGTCCATATATATAACACATCTTAATTCTTTTGACGAATCTTTCTCCTCCCTTCCTTCCCTTTACCTCCATCTCTTGACCGCCCCCCTTGAAAAAAGAACCCTTTCTTTTCTATTCTCTTTTATTTTGCTCTTTAATTTATCTATATTTTGAGATGCTCATATAGAGAAGCCATATGATATTTAAGCTTGTGTGTCTGATTTATTTCGCCTAACCTTGCGGTCTCAAGATGAATCCCTTTTTCTGTGTGATTTTTATTTAGCCTAAAATGCAGGAACTACTAGCCCAGGACCAGCACAGATTTCTGCAGTGCTTCTCGCAGTCCTCTTTCTCAGGCTCCCCAGCCTGCGACAGGCAGGGCCTTCGCTGCTCTTCGTGCTTCTCTTCCTCTCCTCTTTCATACCCCTCTGCCTTCACTGGCCTTTGTTCTCCGTGTCCCACACAGCGCGTTCCCAGGAGGCCCCGTGACCCCGAAGGGTGGAGGGCCACAGAGGCAGGAACAGGAAGCGAGCTGCACACCAGGCTCAGAGCGCAGAGTTCTGATCCCAGAATGCAGTTCAGGCTGCACCTGGGCAGGCCGGGAGCTGGAGGGAGGAGTCGGGCACCTGCCGGGTGGGGGCGGGCTGGGTGTGGCGCGGAGGGAGGTGCAGAGTACAACCTAGGGAGTTCCAGGAGGAAGTAAATCTGGGAGGCCTGGGCGGCTGACCGGGCCAGGCCAGGAGCCAGGGCACACCTGTCGTCTCCTCTGTGACCTGTGTGGGGTGACGAAGGCAGGTGTGCGCTGCTGCCTGGCCTGCGCTCCGCACCTTCTCCCCAGGGCTTACTCTGCAGAAGGGTTGGTGAATTCTGCTTGTCACCCTGGAGACTTTTCAAGGAAGCAGCCAATACAGCTTACAGATGAGAGACCTTTGTGCTGCAGGAACGGAGACTTTTCCCATACCTGCCTCCCACACGGAGGCTCCGGAGAAGTGAGGGTCCCAGTGACCCGGCCTTGGGCAAAGCTGAGAATCCACTAAGGATCAGTCTTGTGCTGTTAGCGCAATAGAATCTAACCAGTCTACATACTTGTAGTGTGTGTGTGTATGTGTACACTTACTCTTTGGCACAGAGTAAACCCTTGGAAACTGTTGTACACCTGTGGTACTCCTCCATTTGTCATCATCTTCTACCCAGGGTAGATGTGGGGTTGGCCTTTGAAGACCTTTCCCAAGGAGGCCTTTGTGTCCCAGAACCTAGAAGGACTATTGGAGCCAGCAGAGCACTGGTGTCGTCCTGTCAAGTGCACACTGAGCTCTTAGCACAGGCACAGGAAGTGAAATTGCTCCCAAAGACTCCCTTCAGCTGTCCCTTGCCGGGCTTCTGGGAGGTATAAGCTCCCCATGGATCCTGTGGGGCGGCACAGCCTGGCCTTTCCAGCTGCTTCCTACCAGCGCTGTGGGGGAGACACTGTCACAACCAGAGCCCCAGGTGTCTGTTGGCTCTTTCTCCTCTGAACAAAGCAGACAGCTGCTGTTTTTATTTTCTTCTTTCTTTCTTTGCATTCCTGCGTGTTTTCCAGCCAGCACAGGAAACTTTCTAGGTGCCTCTCACAGGTGCTGATCTTGAACTTGAACCTGGGTTTCCTGATCTTGTGTAAGCTGCCTCCTTGAATAACAGAAGGAGTCCCACACATTCTGCGGTGTGGCTGTAACTGAGCCTCTTCTTCCTCTTCCTCTTCCTCTTCCCAAACCTCCCGGCTCATCAGGCCAGGCTCCTCCTGCGCTGCTGTCCTTGCTTGGCTTCTCCAAGCTCAGTTCCCTACCGGAAGCTCTGGCCCATGTCCTCTCCCACTGACCTTCACAGCTTCCTGGCTGCCCTTGCGGCTCTTATCTTTCTTTCCTGGGGGCTGAGGGACACCCTGTTGTCGCACTTCCCGGTAGGTGTGTTGTCACCGATGCCTGACTATGCTCACAGGGAGCTGGAACGGTGTCCCCAGGGTTCCACCAAACAGCTTAGAGCAGGACTTGTGCTTTGTCCTAACAGTGTTTTGGAATCCTAACATCTCTGTCTTTGTCTCACTGTGCTGGGAGGCGAGCTGGTCTGGGTCTTTATCGGCACTGACATCTGTACCCAAAGCCAGGCCTGCTCTACTGCCTGCTGAATTTGGAGCGATAAAAACTCTCAGTTAAAGGTGCTGCTGCAAATAAGAGCTTTAAAAGTTAGATTTTTCCTTTTAGAGATAAGCAGCTTCTCCAGACTTCCTCCTGCTGAGCACATGGCTACCCCCACCCCAAGTCCGAAGGTGAACTCTCCACAGAGCCATGAAGCAAGTGTGGAGACCGACACTCCTCTCTCTGCTCCGTCCCCTCTGTTCCCTGCTGTGGAGACCCTCCCACGGTGACATGGGCAGGTGGCAGTGGTGGTGATTTCGGTCAAATGGGCCCCTCCCTCTCCTTGGAGCTACCACGAGCCTGACAGCAGGATCCTGAGTGGCTGGTAGCACAGGAGCTTCTGCTGATGAGCTGGCTTCCTGGCACCTGCGAACTTATTTGTTCTCTTGGGCCTCTCCAGTGACTCTCCTTAGAGTAGGATTCCTTTGTTAATGTCGATCAAAGCATCCGGTCTGTTTTTCCATGGCTCTCCTAACATTTGACAGTCATTGACACTTGGGCATCTGCCCTTCCTTATCTCATCAGAGTGTGGACTCCTTGGGGACCAAGGTCCAGCGTGCTCTAACCCTCACGTCCAGAGTCCAAGGCGATGCCTGTCCACTGTGTCTGTGGTAAATGAATAACCACACCTCCATTGTGCTGCATGTGTGCCAGACTTTGAGGAAGGGACAGGTGACACATGTGAGAGAAGACATAGCTTTTGATTTCAATCGGTCCTGCATGAGTGAAGGGGGCTGCAATGATAGTGCAGATGGGTGGGAGGATATAGCAGAATTCAGGCCTCATCCATGAACCTGAAGATCACATGTGACTCAGCTCTTCCTAGAGCACATCCTGGGCAGCCCGCCCAGTAGTCCCGGCTCTGGCTCCATGTATTCCCACGTCTGTATTGTCTGGAGGAATGCTTTGGTGTGGGTAACCTCTGAGAGGTGCAGCACAGGAAGCTTGGCCCCCCCAGCAGCGTAGTACATGCTGAAGAAGCCACTTAGAGGAGGCCTGGAGCAGGAACCTGTGTGAAGACAGAAGGCCTGTGGTCCCCACAGAACGTGTGTCGTTCTTGTGGAATAGAGGTGGTATGCTCTAGGCAATACCTGGTCTGGCAAGAAAAACAGGGCTCACAACAATCTCTTAGTCTATGAATGACAGAGAATTCTACCATAATGGGGACAAAACTTAGAAAAAAAGAGCCAGGTCTGGTCATGCATACTATAATCTCAGAACTCTGGAGGGCAGAAGCAGGAGGATTTCAGGCTTAAGCTCAGGCTGTGCACCTTAGTAATAAAAAAGTAGTTATGTTTTATTTTTCACATGTAAATCATGTAGTTTGCAAATGAAGCATTTTTACCTACTACCTTACTGCTGGGTAGACAGTGTACAGTGTACAGACATGCAGCATTTTGTGGGAGATTTTCCAACTGAAACTCCACAGTCAGTTTTTGTGTCTTCTGGATCCAGAAAATGTGGTCAGTGTTTCTCTAGGTGAAAAAGGGGAGCAATTCCTCAGCTTGAAGGCCTTGCTGTTCTGTGATGTTGGGATGTTGGTCTCCTTGCTTTTCTATAAGTAGCGCAGTTACTCTTAATATCTCATTTGTGTCCAACAGTCCTTCTGTGTCCCTGAGCAGGTGCCTGAGTGGTGCTCTGTGAACTTCCGTTCTCACAGGAATCTCCAAGCCTGATGTCTGGAACGTGGCCAAAAGAAGTTTCTGGGCTGGAGCCGGGTGTGGCTGAGAGACTAGATGAATGTGAAAGTGGAGATGTGGAATCCGATGGACTGTGACGCTACAGCTTTGGGGGGGGCGGTCTTCTGTGATCTCTCGAGAGTTACTCTATCTTTCTCAACCTTTGGTTAATCTCTTGGCATGTGAACATCTTACCTACTCTTAGAGAAATAAGGTAAAACAAGATAGCATATTGATCTGCTAGAGCTGCTGTAACAGAATACCACCAAGCAGGTGATTTAGACAATGGAAATTTATTTTCTCGTAATTCTGGGAGCTGAAAGTCCAGGAAGCAAGGTGTCGGCAGGGGTGGTGTCTTCTGAGGCCTCTGTTCTTGCCTCATGTATGCCTGTCACGCCACTGTCCTTGCATCTCCTCTCCTTATAAGGGTAACCAGTTGTATTGAAGCAGGCCCTTCTGACCTGTTTTGCTTTATTTACCTTTTTAAGGTCCCATCTCTAAATGCAGCCTCAGATTTTCGATATTAGGGCTTCAGCATCCACCTTGGAGAAGACCAGTACAGTCCATAGCAGGGCACCTGTGAAAAGGTTCAGCCCGCGGGTGATACCCCGTCAACATGAGTTCCCCGTATACTTCTTTAAGTCACAGAGTGTGATTCAAACTACTCATTACATTTACCATCAAGGGCAAATGGCTTTGAGGCAGGACAACAAACCTGAGAATTAAAAGAACCCGGAAACTTAACTCTGCTTCCTCTTTCTAGCTGTTTGAATTTGGATCAAATTCACCATTTATAATTGACTTCTGACACAAACTACCAATGTAGTAGCCATCAAAATCATAACAGAGATCCCAAAAGACCCAGGAAATCGCTTGACTTCTATCAGCTGTTTCATATGTGCTTTTTAATTAACATAGAACCTTAAAACGTTTACTCACTACGTAAAACGTAGTGTTGCAGAAATGTATTTTTCTTCTGCTTCCTTGGCTTCATTGTGAAGCATTTCCCACCAAACCCTCAGTCTCTCTAACTTGTACTTTTGGCGGCCAGATGTGCTTTGCAGCCTCCTCGTGAGGCTGGATCTTCCTGGAGGCAGAGCCAGGTGCTGCCTCCTTTGTAGGTCACAGGCCCCATCTCTTTTTGACGAATGGATAGGGCAGCTGCCTGCCAACATATCTGAGAAATGATTTGAGCTCCATTAGTATTTGTTAAATGGTTACTGGACTCCTTCTGCTCCTGGTCCGGCTGCCTTTGAAAGCAGTAGGAGTGAGTCTCTCAAGTGTTTGTAGTTTGTAGACCCTTCTCCATCTCTGTAGAGACACTGTCTTGTAGAAGGTGTGAAACAGAGGGATTCCGATTTATGCTTTTCAGTAAGAAACCAAGGCGGAAAAGTTGACCTATTCTTGCTTGGTGATTTTATTTTTTTTCAGAGCTGGTTTTTGTTGCTTTTTTTTTTTTTTCTTTTGTCTCTTGAGATCTTACCCATCTAAATGTTCTTGTGATCGAAACCTAAAATAAAATCAATGACTGCTGTGAGTCCACTCGGGGATTGCTTGTCTTCTATGCATGAAAGACCAACATGAAGACTAAATCACAGACTTGCTTCTCCTGTTGGGAAAGACTGGCACAGAGATTCTGTGGGCAAAAGCATTTTACAGAGTAAGATTCAACAATCCTGTTCATGGAAATTTTCTGCAGTCAGCAGAGATGCAGTTGGGTTCCCTGGACTTTGGGAATGCCCAGTGCGGTCAGAAGGAGAATGATTGCTTCGAATATTGCCCCAAGAGGAAGATTTGTGTAGTATCTTAATATAGCTCTTTGTTTTTATTTTTAGAAAACCCCATTTCATTACAGTTCTTCCTCCTCAGTGGTCAATACTGACGGTAGCAGTACTTCTGAGCAGAGAGCTGGTTATTTGATGATGGTTTTTGCTAGCACAGGGAAAGCTATTTTTTCTCTAGAATGTTAGTTTGATGAGGTGATATCTACATGCTGATACAAGGTACCTGGAAAATAAATGGGCCACAATATTGTCTCCTGACATATGTGGTATTTATAGATTATTGCTGTGGATGAATGGTTCTGCTTCTGCTCTGAAAATAGGATTGCTACCCTGGAAACAAGAGGCACTTTATTCTTGCATTGATTGTAACAGATAGTAGTGATAGCTACATAAAAGGATACGTTATGATTTTATTTTTTATCTTTAAGATAGGGCCTCACTAAACCACTAAGTTGCCTAGGCTGGGTTCAAATTTGTGATCCTCCTGCTTCAGCTTCTCAGAATACTGGGATTATAGGCAGGTACCACCATGGTGGGCTACGTTGTGACTTTTTTGTCCATAATGAAAGATAGTAATTGCTTTCTTGCTTGTAATATATTTATTTCTCATAAATACTTTATGAGGTAAGTTGCATTACTATTCTAATTATACAGGTAAGGAAGTGGCTTATGTGGTATTAATAGTTTGCCTAAATTCTCACAGCTACTGTGTGGCTGAGTAGAGATTTCAATGCAGCTGTATTCTGACTCCAAAACTCTTACTTCTGTTACACTCTTGCCTCCTAGTCCAGGGGCTCTCTTCTCAGACCATCAGCACAGTAGTTCTCAAAGAGTGGCCCACAGGCCAGCACTATTGTTACTGTATCATGCTATTATTTTATTAGCATCACCTGAAACTCAGACATGCAAATTCTCAGGATACCCCTAAGTTGCCCAATCTGAAATTCTGGGGATTTGACCTTGAGTATCACGGTGCTGGGAGAGTTCAAGCTCGGGCATCAGTATCCAAACAGCCTCTGACGGGCACTTCCGGAGGCGGGGTTCTCGCCGTCCCAAGGGGCGGACGTTTTCTCTGCACGGCTGGGTTTATTCTACCCAGGGTTGGAAGATGACTTTTTCCCTTCAGTGCACTCCAGTTGGCTCCGGTTCTCCCCTTTGTTCCATCGACAGGACTTCTGGGCACAGCTATTGGAACTCACATGATCAAGTGCAGGAAATTGCCTGGGAATTAAGAAGGACTTTTTTTCTGTTGAAACATGCTTGTCTGAATGCCAGCTGCCTGTTGGGTACGTGCATCACAGGTAATCCTTTGCCCCACCGTAGGGCAGAAGGGGAACATTTTTGAAAAGGAGAAAAAGTAAGAAAAAGAGGCCAGAGTTCAAGGGTCTATGATTTCTTTAGAAATTTATGTTCCTGCTTGAGGCTGGAATATATTCTGTTTCCCACAACGTCACAGGTCTGATGTAAAATCTCTCCTACCGTAGGGAACATTGAAACTGAAATGAGTTTGGCCAGCAGGGTGGACTTTGGCTGGCTAAAGATGAGGAGCATCCAGAAGCCTAGGACTCAGCTAGAAGAATGAGTTATTGTGGGGAAATTTTATACTTTCTGTTAACTTTGGTACCCTAGAAAACAGAGCACGAGGCAATGGGCTGCTGTACTAGTCTTGAGCAGGTGTCATTTTGGGAGAGAAAAAGGGTTAAAGACAGGCAAGGAGGAAAGAGTACAAATGTGACTGCTGTGTTTGCTTGGTTCTGCTGGACTGACTGTGCACAGCCAGGTGGCTCTGACCTTGGGCAGTCCTAAGGCGAGGGTAAGAGCCGATTGCTGACTGGCTTTCATCTCACATATGCCATGAGATCAGACAATAAGATGAGTTTAAATTTTAAAATAAAAATCATTATGCTAAAAGACATTACCTTTAGTCCGTCTCAAGTACTCCCCTGGTTTCATACCCATTTATCCCATCATTTTTGTCAGTTCTAAAGTTGTCTTTCATGACGACCTCAATATCCTGAATCAATTTAAAATACTTATGGCAATTTATGTCAAATAAAAACAGCATAGTGTATCTTCATCTACCTGATATACTGGATCTGGCACTCTGCCACCTCCCCAAAGTCAAATGGCCATGGAAGGTAAATGTTCTGAATTGATTCAGGACATGACAGCAGCCAAAACAGTACAATTTAAGACATTCAAGGCTTTCACAATTGCTTCCCAAAGTGGCAAGAACATGGATATGTGTGTTCGTGGGATAATTTCATTTTCATTGCATTCACTTAAGCATGTTCTATGAGCTAGGCTGTGGTCTATTTTGGAGCATGTCCTATGTGCAGCTGAAAAGAATGTTTGTTCTCATATGATGGCATGGAACACTGTAGACATCTACTAAGTCTATTTGTTAAAAGGTTTTGTTCAGCTTTGACATTTTTGGTTGATTTTTTTTAATCTCATTGATCTCTCTGTCTGTAATAGCAGAGTACTGACCTCTCCCATTACAATTGCATCAGTACTTATTTGATTTTTCATGTCTGTTAGTATTTGTCTTATATAGTTTGTTGTGCTACTGTTTGTTGTGTGTATAGTTATGATTGTTATCTCTCCCTCTCGGATTGTTTCCTTTACAAGGGTGTAGTGACCTTTGTCTTTCTTGATAGTCTTGGCTTGAAATCTGTTTTGTCTCCAAATAGAATAGATACCCTACTGTTTTCCAGGTTCCTGTTGCCTGAAGTATTCTTTTGTGTCCCTTGACTTGCTGTGTATGAATTTAATTTTTAAGTACATGTGATTCTTGATTCCAGAAAATTGTTGGCTCTTGCTTCTTCATCCATTCTTTTTCTAGAATGTCCTTCAGAATATTTTGGAGTCCTGGTTTGGTGTTCCTGAATTTCTTTATGTGTCTTTTGTCATGGAAGTGTCTTATTTCTTCATCAATTTTGAAAAATGGTTTTGTGGGGTATAACAATCTGGGCTACAGGTTGTTTTGGTTTTTTAGGGCTTGAAATACTTCAAGCTCTCCTAGACTTGAGGATTTGTGTTGAGAAGTCTGCTGTGATTCTGATGGGATTTCCTTTAGACTTGATTTGTTTATTTTCTCTAACAACTTTAAATGTTCTGTTCTGTTCTTGTATTGAATTTCTGGAATCCTGAACATTATATGCCTTAGTGTAATTTTTAAAAAAATCATGACTGATTAGAGTTCTAGATGCTTCACTTAGTTATATGTGAAGTTCTTTTTCCATGCTTGGGAAGTTTTCTGCCATTTCTTTTGTGAACAGGTTTTTCTATTTTCTAATGTCATTTGTACTATCTCCTGCTTTTTTGTTGACTCCAATCAATCTCATGTTATTCTTTGCATCATTTAGCAGCAGTTGGGTAGATTTTTCATGGTACTTGACTATTTTAAAGAAATCTTTCATGATTTCCAACTACAACCCCGTCTTCTACATGTGATATTTTCCCTCACATTGCCGCATCGTGCTGTGTATATTTTGAAGGGAATTTTGAATTACTTGGATATCTGTTGAGTCTGTTTCATGCATTCCATTTCTGTCCTGTGTTGGACATTTATGGTTTCCATCCCTTTTCTAAGCTCCTCCATATTTTTATTAAGATAGTCTCTCAGGTTACGAACCATGTCTTTCATAATGATTATTATTTCTATAGTTATATGAGAAATTATTTATGATTCCATATTTTCTGATGCCTCTTTTATCTGCTTTGTTAGTACTGACTCCAAGCTGGCTAAGAGAGGCTGGCAGGGAGAATCATTGACACATGAGACTTGAAGAGATCAAGAATTAATTCATGTTGTAGATGAGGGTGCTCATTCCTGATCCAGAATGCAAACATCATCACCATACACATTTCTCCATTCTGCTTCCCACTGTGTGAGTTGTTTTTTTCTTTCTTTCTTTTTTTTGTTTTTTGTGACAAGGTCTTGCTTTGTAGTTCAGGCTGATCCTGAACTCAGCAATCCTCCTGCCTCTGCTTCTTCAGTGCTGGGATTATAGGTGTGAACCACCATGTACCACATGTGCCACATGTACCACATGTACCACATGTGGAATATGGGACTGACTGCTTGTGGGCATGAGTCACCACACATGGCATTGTTATATGTGGTTACCAGGGATCCAACCCCAGACCCTCGTGGCTTGCAAGGCAGGTGCCAGAACCACTGAGCTAAATTACCCTCCACACACACACACACACACACACTGTGTGAGTCTTATCTACACGTTCAAGTTGATTTTTTAAAAAATGATTTTATTGGTACATTTTATATACATGTTATGATAATAATCAACATTGAGAATTTGTACTAGTACATGAAATGACTTAATTCTTATTTTTTCCCATTCCTCTGCCCCCAAACCCTCCATCCCCTCTATACATAAACTTTGTTTTCTTTTTTATCATCAAATTTTTTCTTTCCCTTCTTTCCTCACCCCTACCCCCCTTTTCCCTTTGAATATTTTCTTACTATTTCACCATTCCTATCACACATTTTAGAACTCATTTATACCTTGAACTCTTCATAGACTGGACAAAAAATCAATAAGGAAATACTTGAACTAAGCCAAACTTTTGAACAAATGAATTTAATAGATGTCTACAGAGTATTTCACCCCACAAAATCAGAATGTACATTCTTCTCAGCTACTTACAGGTCATTCTCCAAAACAGACCCTATTCTAGTTCATAAAACAAGTTTAAGTATATGCAAAGGTACTGAAGTTATCCCTTGTATATTAGGTCATAGTGCCTTGAAATTGGCAGTAAAAAATAGAATTGAAATTCAATAGCGAGACAAACTCCAAGATCCTCACAAACACATGGAAACTGAACAACACTCTCCTGAGCAAACAATGGGTCACAGAACAAACTAAAGAGGAAACTGAACAGTTTTTATAATTAAATGATAATCCCAGTACAACATACAGGAATTTATGGGACATGATGAAAGCAGTTCTACAAGGGAAATTCATATTAGTGAACGCTTACACCAGGAAAACAGAGCAAGCTCAAATAAACAATGGTAAACCTCAAGCTATTAGAAAAAAGAGAAAACAAACCCAAAGCTCCTACTAGGGAGAAAATTATAAAGACAAGCAGAAATTAATGAAATGGAGACTAAGAGAATAATTTTTAAAAAATCAACAAATTGAAGAGTTGGTTCTTTGAAAGCATAAACAAAATTGAAAGGCCCTTAGTCAACTTTATCAAACAAAGGAAGGAAAAGACTCAAATTCATGCTATTAAGAATGAAAAGGGGGAAATCACCACAAATACAGCAGAAATCCAGAGGATAAAAAAACACGTACTTTGAAAATTTGTACTCCATTAAGATGCAACATGTAGCAGAAATGGATAGATTCTTAGACACATATGAACTTCCAAAGTTGAATAAAGAAAATATAAAAATGTTAAACACCCGAATAGCAATCTGTGTAATTTAAAATATAATTTAAAAAATCTACTGACAAAGAAAAGCCCTGGTCCTGATGGCTCTACTGCTGAATTCTACAAAACTTATAAAAAAGAGTTAATGCCATTATTTCTCAAGCTTTTTAATGAAACTGAAAGGGAAGTAGTATTCCCAAGTTCATTCCTGGAAGTAACCATTACATGGATTCCAAAAAAAGAGACCCAACCAAAAAAGAAAACTACAGGCCAATCTCCCTAATGAACATTGATGCAAAAATCTTCAACAAGATACTGGAAAACAGAATACAGAGAATCATTTAAAAAATTATATACCCTAACCAAGCTGGATTCATCCCAGGGATGCAAAGATGGTTCAAAATATGTAAATCAATAAACATAATAGACTATATTAACAAATTTAAGGACAAAAACCATATGGTCATCTCAACTGATGCGGAAAAAGGATTAGACAAAATCCAACACCAGTTCATGATCAAAAAAACTTAAGAAACATAGAATAGATGCACTTTATCTCAATCTAATTAAAGCTATTTATGAGAAACCAACAGCCAGCACCATACTAACTGGCCGAAAACTGAAATCTTTCACATTGACCTCAGGAACAAGACAAACATGTCCACTCTCACCACTCCTGTTCATTATAGTGTTGGAAACAGTCACAGCAATTAGATGAGAGAAAGAAAGAAAAGGAATAAAGTTAATAAAGGAAGAAGTTAAACTGTCATTATTTGCTGATGACATGATGCTCTATATAGAAGATCCTAAAATCTCAATCAAAGGACTGCTAAACTTCATCGGCAAATTTAGTAGTATAGCTGGATACAAAGTCAGCGTTCAAAAATCAAATTTCACAGACAGTATCCTGATAGCTTTTCCCATTCTCACATCCTCACGTCACTAAGCACAGAAAAGTCTAATGTCCCATTATCCCCGGAGAAAATGGCTAAATTAACCCAGATTGGATTGGTTTAGGTCTTATCTTCTAAATCCTATCTAAAGTGTCAGTAAGCCAAGAAAAAGAGAGATTTTCTCACTGAGTTAAGCCAGTTGAGGTTCACTCTTGGAACAAAGAGTAGGTTTTGTGTCAACTGAACTGTATAGTGTTTCTCAAGAAAATCTGGGTGATTTTTCACAGTGGGGGTGTGAACTGGCAGAGGTCCAAAAGACCAAATGAAAGTCAAATCTTATGTGCCATTCACCTTCACAGAATTTTAAAATTGAAATAGATCTCAAGTCACATAATCTCATGCTCTTAATGAAGAGCCAGCTAAAAACCCAGGAGGTACACAGTAATCAAAGTATCACTGTGTGAGAGAGGAATGAAATTGTTCTCTGGCTCCAGAAACTATTGAAACCCAAACTCAGAAGCTGGATGCAGACAGAGCCCAGGAGAAAGCAGTCTAATTCTGGGGTGGAATGGAGAGTAATAGGACTTTAAGGAGATAAGCATATTTCTTCTTTCACAGGCAGCGGTGACTTTCTTGTTTTTGAATGGGACTACACATAATTTTAGGGATCCTGGGGAATAGAGTTCTGAATTGAAAGATGTGGGCTCAGTGACTGCTAAGCTTCTTTCCAGTTCCAGCACCTTGTGGAGTACACACCAGAGAGTAGCAATAAGCCAAACGTCCATCATCTAATGTATGATAAATAAGATGTAGTATATCCACATTGTAGAGTATTGTTCAGAAACAAGAAGGAATGAAGCTGACCTTCATCCCCTAGCCCCAAAGTTGTTGTTTAAAGAAAATGACATTTCTATAAAAGACATTTTGATAGGACAGCGTGGCCCTTAGCAAAATGAAACGTAGGGCAATGCTGTGGGACCAAAGCCAGAAAGAAGGAAAAGTCCAGAAACATGTGTTATCTAGGGAAGAGAGGATAATAGGATGAGAACTCTGTGAAACAATATGGGGAGGCTGTGAAGATACAGTAATGGGTGAGGGCACCGGGGCAAGTGCCAGGAAGTCCCTGGGCAGGCACGCTGAGCTTCACATAGGGCATGACCTGCAGGTCCCCAGCCCTTCCACCACCACGCTGAGACCCAGGCAGCTATCGCCATCGTGTTTCTCCTGTTTGGTGCCCTGTTCATATGTCTTCTTGCTTGGCACATGTGTGGTTTAACAGAATGCTTTCTCTTCTTTCTGTTTTGTGTTTATCAATCTAATTTCTTTGTCTTTGGAACAGGTTATTTCTTCTCTTTTTATTATTATTAATATGTCAGATTGTGATGTCAATATTTCATTTATTTTCTCCTTGGGTACCTTATAACTTTATTATAAAATTTTATGTGTAAATGTGATGATTTGCTAATACACTTACAAGGAGAGAAAGTAGCCTTCAAGTGCTACTATGATGAAAAATTCTGTGCAATATAAATAAGGATAAAACATTCCAACATTTATGAAAAATTTATAAAATAAACAACTTGAAAGCTTCTTGGAAGACATTTTTTTTTCTTCCTCTGTATTACTATTGATTCTTTATGGCATTAGAGAAACAGGTTTATGTCTTACTCAGGGTTTGTTCAGAGATTTCTAAATTTTTATCCAAACAAAGCCAAAGCTAGTTTCACATTTACTGATTTAACCAATCCTTCATTCGAGAAATATTTATTGAGCACTTATTATGAACCAGGTACTTTGCTAGGTACTGGGAATACAATAAACAAGAAGGGCCCTTGGCTCTCATGATACAGACAACCTAGCAGGAGAAATAGTGAGCAGGTATTTACACAAATTTCACCAATAATTATAATTAAAATAGAAGTTGTTACAAAGAAGAACTAGAAGGTATTGTTACAATACATAACAAAAACTCCTGTGTCTTGGCTTTTTTTCTTATATCCATTTGAAAAATAAGTTCCTAAAAGTACTGGCTCAAGCAGAAAGGGAAAAGGCAGAAAGGGAAAAGCCATTCACTTAATATTTCAACAAATAAACTTGAAAAGTCTTCATTAATTCTAATTGTGCAAATGTGTCTACACTGAAGGGAGTTTCAAGTTATGGAGTATTTAAAGAGACATTAGAATTTAAAAACCTGAACTAAGTGTTTTAATTAATTCAATAGAGATGTCTTTAATGAATAGATTAATCCTCAATGATGGCTAACACTTAAAAACCATGTAATAAATTTTAATTCAAGAATAACACATATATGGAAAGTGTGGAGATAGTATGTTTACAGCTTGGTGATTTGTTTTAATAGAACATATCCTATAGTTAGAATCTAAGACCCAGAATGTTACTAGATTCCCAGTAGCTGCTCTCATATCTCCTTCAATAAACTCGATTCTGATTACAAGAGGACTAGGATTTCTGGCTTTTACTCTGTGCTACACTCGACGTAAAGCATTTTAAAGATGTCATAACATGTGATAAGTAGCATCTTCTTTTATTTTTCTCATACTTATGTTAGATTATTCCCTGGGAATCTTGTTGACCTTAATCATTTTATTTGGAAACTTCCTTTTCATGTAGCCAGACAAGTATCTTTCAGGTCTGTGTAGATTAAACTCTTGAGGTTTTGCATTCCTGGAGATTTTCCATGAGTGTAGGAAATTTCCATTATGCAAGAGGCCTTGTAACTCATGCACAGAAGCAAGTGAGTGCCGTTTCTCTGGATGACTGTACCAGGGCCCTGTCTGAACTGGTGCCAGGATTTTTAAACTTGTTCCGCAGCTCCCCCTTGCCCCAGGGAAAGCAGCCAGCTTATGTGCCCTTCTCTACTTTCCTTCTCACCATTCTTCCTAAGAATAACTGGGATTGACTTATTAATTCCAGTGAGTGGTGAAGGTCATGGCAGGGTATTCTGAGACCTCTGTTATCACCAAGGTTCTTAAAGAGATTTATGTGTGGAGTTTGGACCCTAACACATTGAATTCTGGGATCTTGAAGTGCAGGATAGTAGACAAATAGAGAAAATTATTCACTGTCCAAAGGAATTTGCACAGTGGAACAATATTCTTGGACTGAGATAGGAAATCCTCAGAAAGGATGTGGGTCTCAGAATTTGAGTGAGATCCCAGAATTTGTGAGCAGTCTTTCTGTACAACCATGCGTCTGTTTTCTCCTGAGGGCTGGCTTTTCTCCTCAAATTCTCCTCTCTGGTGTCACCTGTAGTTCTCGTGCCAGGTCTGCTCACCCTCTTCAACCCCCAACCCCCTCTCCTGGTCTCTTGCACTGCGAGGAGACAACTTCAACCCTTCCTTTGCTCAGAACTTGAGTTCACCAGCAAAGCTTTGCTTTTGTTTTTCTTCTTGCTGTCTTCCTCAGTCCTTGAAAAGAAAAATTATTTTCATGTGTCCTATATTTTGTTTCAGAAGACAAAAGCCCTGCCCCATATCTCAAAGTCATTCTCTTTGCGTCCTCCTCCCTGGTGCTATTTTTCCTATTTTCGCTGTCTCCCTCATCTTTTGTTTAACATTTTTATTGTAACAATTTTTCTTTTTTCTTTCTTTTCTGTTCCCTTTTGTGGTACCAGGGATTGAGGAATCAGACTTGGGCCCTCATTCTTGCTAAGTAGACGAGATACCACTTGCGCTAAATCCCCAGTCCATATCATAATAATTTTCAAGGATGTTCAAAAGGAAAGAAAATAGAATAATGAACAAATTGCATGCTAATTAGCCTTTCACTCAGATACAAAAGTTATAATATTCCCACATATTATGGTTTGGACATGATATATCCACCCAAAGTCTCATTATTTTGAATCGCGGGTACTGATGGGCTTCTGGGAAGAGATGAGGCCATGAGGGCTCCAACTTTATCTCTGGATAAATTTGCTGATGAGGTCAAGACTTTACGTCATTACTAGGAAGTATTGAAAATGTCGGCAGTGGGGCCTAGTTAAAGGTGATGAGTCATGGGGATACTACTTTGGACCCGGTATCTTGTTCCTGGTTCCTTCCTCTCTGGTTCTTTCCCTCTCTCTGCTTCCTGGTTGCCATGAGGTGATCATCTTCTCCCACCATGATTTTCTCCCTCAGCTGAGGTCCACCACTGTGGAACCAGCTAACCATGGACTGAAACCTTGGAAACTATGAGCCAAGATAAAAATCTTTCTTCCTGTAAGTTATTTTTCTCAGATATTTTGCCACAGTAACAGAAAGCTGACTCATACACCTCATTTAATCCATCATTTTAAATATTTTTTTCCTTTTTCACAATAATATTTTAAAGCAGATTATATCATTGTCTCAACATTGCCACCATCATTGCCCTGATCTAACCACTATCACTCTTCACTAGGACTGTCCCAAATGTCCTGGTTGGGTCTCTCTGCTTCCGCTCTGTCTTTCTTTCTTTATGCAGCAGCTACAGTGGCTCAGTTGAAGCAGAAAATGATCAAGTTAAATTTCTGCTCTAAAACTGCCCAAAGTTGAAAAAGTGTCCTCTAAAGCTCTTCCTGACCTGTGGGCTGTTCCTTCTACAGCTTCTCAGAGGTCACTTTCTCCTGTTGTATCTGCTGTACACTCCATTTGAACTACTCCAGGACTTGCTCCTTTTTGGCCTTCTACACTATGCTTCCTGCTGTCTGAAACACTTCCTCTGGGTATCTGCAAGACTCACACTCTCATCTCTTTAGGGTGTTTGATTAAAAAAAATCAGTATAAGGACTACTCAGTTTTAAATTGCCATTGCTCTCTCTTTCATGGCCCTTTCCCTCACTCTACATCCCACCCTCGCACCTGTCAGCACAGTTGTTACTTTGGGTCCCTGTTAGGGACCCTCCATACCAAAGGAAGGGAGGTTTCCAGTAAAGGAAGGTGGGAGATCCTACATTGACCTCCAACTGGATGCATAAGTATAGTGTACCCTTGTAACGGCCCCTTAGCCAATCTGCTCCCTGTCTCAGCACTGGGGAGTGAATAAGAAATGAGGATGAAGGAAAATTTCAAAAGAAAAAAGTATTTGAATTAGGGATCTGAATCAGAAGCTTTTTTGAACTGTGACCTTCAAATGCCCTTTCAACTCTGGATAACCTTCACATTCTACCTAGAAACCATTTCTACATTTGCACCTCCGTAAGACACATTTAACTTGTTTCTTTGCAGCTTTTGTTCAGCTCTGCAGAGAGAGCGGTGAAAATTTCTGAAGTGTCAGAGCAAAGAAAATTGAGCACGGCCTCCTGGCCCCTGGGAACAGCGCTGCCAAAACAATCAAATGGTATGTCGTCCTGACTTCAAATAAACACACACAGGTCCTGCTCCTGTCACTGCTGAGCTGCTTGCTGCTAAGGCCCAGGGGACATTATACATTGTCCACCTC
>PVIR01001686.1:0-117117 GCA_004026965.1 Petromus typicus | reverse complement strand
ATCCACGTGTGGGGTGGATGTGGGCACAGCAGGGGCACTGGAGGCAGATAAGTCTTTAGAAAGGCTTTTCTGTCCTCATCCCCACTGTTCAGGGGTATGTTCAGAGAGGCAGCAGCTTCTTTCCCTGGTGTACGTGGATGTGGGCCAGAAGCCACATGCTGGGCTCCTTCAGTCCTGAGGGCATTTGTCTCATTCCTGGAGTCGGGACTCAGCCCGGTTGTCACAGTTGTCGACCAGATTGATGGGTGCTGACACAAGACTGTGTGTGGGCAGCCCTGATGGGGTGGGCAGGGAGCAGTGAGGGGCTCTGCCCGCTGGCCCTGCTGACCCAGGTTGGCTCGGTCTTCCACAGCCATGGCCCCTATGCTCCGTCCATGGCCCATGTGTAGATGGGCACCTGGGAGGAACCCCTGTTCTGTGGAGTGGCAGAGTTCATTCTTAGTGCCTGAGTGGGACAGGTATAGACCTAAGCTGTGCTTCTCACCCACCTGTGCCCGGGGTCCTGGAAGCCACCTAAGTGGGACAGTGCCTGGCCCCATCCCGGCCACCCCCCTGCTGGGCAGGTTGTGATCCTGGACCAAGCTGACCACATGCACTTATGTGATCTGGACACCAGGGCCAGCCTCGGGAACACTCAGGGTATGGCCTGGCCAGGACACCATATGTCCTGCTGGCAGGCAGCCAGCTGGCACTGACCCTCCAGTGCTCGGTGGCTGAGGCAGCTTGGTGCCCTCCTAGAAGGCCAGCACTTGTGGGCCTTTTACATTCAATTTTTTATATATCCTTCATTCCAGAAAATGGGCAGTTTGGGACCAAGGGGTCCCAGGTGCCAGGGGGTAAATGCTGGCCATCACTAGTGAGGTCAGCCAGCCAGTCAGTACTCTGCATCCCCGGCACCACAGGGCCCAGTCTTCATGTGGGACCAGCTAGACCAAGTGCCACCTGAGCCTTGGGTGAACCAGTGGCTCCCATGCTTTTCTGTGTCCCTTGAATCGAGGGCACGTGGGGAATCCCCTTTGTTTTGGTGGCCACACCACCATCTGATATTTCTTTGAGTGTCTTTCAGCCTCCTTTCCCACCCTTTTTTAAAGTAATTTGAGGGTCACTGGTGTGATGGGGACAGAGCCGGTCAGAGAGAAGGGCTCCCTGGGGAGAAATACGGATAGAGAAGGGCCCTGAGTGGGCCTCCGAGGGGCGAGGGTCCTCTCAACAGCAGGTGTCGGAGTCAGGGCCTCTGACTGCTCTTGGGCCCCTGCAGACTGCGCTTTGTAGGAAGGGCTGTTGTTGGGGAGCTGGGGCTGAAAGCAGGGAGCCAAGGGTTGCTCCCTGCAGATCTCTGAGGAAGACCATGGGTGTTGGTGTCAGTCACAAGACCCAGAAGTGGCCTTGGCAATTCAGGAATCTGCCCCTGCAGCCCCCCTGGCACCGTGTCCTCCTCTGCCTGGGAGGCCAGGCCCAGGTCTGTGTGAGTCAGGACGGAGAAGGGTGCTGGTAAGCAGTTGGCATGCAGTACCATCTGGACTGAAGAGTACTCACCGCGCTGGGCTGGGAGGACTGCAGAGGGCACAGTGCCCTTGTCCAGGCCAAGCCCTCTGCTGAGTCCCTCTCACTGCCTGTCAGAGCTCTCTCCCCATAGACTGCCTGGGTGCCAGGCACGGAACTGTGGGACTTCATGTCCATCCTGTGGGGTTTCAGTCTTGCTTTGGCCCCATTCTTCCTTTCTGTTCCCCACTTCTTCATTTTGGAATGGAAATGTTTATCCTTAACTTTGTATGTTGATAGCGTTCAACTTAGTTTTTTATTTTATTTGTTTAGATGGTTTTTGAGAGAGGGTCTCGCTTTGTAGTTTAGGCTGACCCTGAACTCACTCTGTACCCAGGGTAGTTTTGAACTCGCGGCAGTCCTCATGCTTTTGTCTCCTGAGTGCTGGAATTATAGGCATGAGCCACCTCACCCGGTAATTTTTTTTTTTTTTGAGTTTTTTCAGACAGAGTCTCACTGTGTATTCTAAGCTGACTCACACTTACAGTGATCTTCCTGCCTCTGCCTCTCTGCCTTCCTAGTGCTGGGATTATGGATGGGCATGTGCCACCTTTTTAATTTTCACAGGGGCTCAAAGTTTGCTTATAGACTCAGGAGACTTCGGACTTAAACTTTCCAGCAAAGCTGGAACTTTGAAGCCTTGGATAATCCTTGGGTGACTAAATGCACTTTGCATGAAAGATGTTTGTGAGTCTTTTGGGGCCAAGAGCAGAATGTTGTGATTTATGTTGAGATGCCTCCCATGGAACTTAGCTGCTCCTGTCCTAACTGACTGCTGTTAGGAGGTGAATGAGGTCGGGAGAGGGGGCTACAGGTGTGGTCTAGAAGCCCCTGTAGGTAAATGACTAACAAGGTGTTCTCTGCCCTGGCTCCCCTCTGCTTCTGGCCCGTGTGCTTTGAGCAGCTGTCCTCCACCAGGCCCTCTGTCCCCTTCAGGGTTTAAGCCTGAGGAGCGCAGCTCAGACCTCTCAGATTGTGAGTCAAAGCAGACCTCCTCCTTTCAACTGTGGGCGCTGGGTTTTGTGTCTCAGTCTCGAGGCAGTAACTTAGACACAAATCAAAACATTTTCCTTAGACCCACGTCAGCAGGGCAGCTCTGGGGTCGCCTTGCTGCACCTCCCGCCACTGTAGCTCCTCAGCTTCTGTTTCTGTAAATGGAATCTGTTTACAGTTCTGTTACCGGAAACTGTCCAGGATGGGACAGCTTCTAACAACAGTGGCTGTAGAAGCACATACTTGTGAAATTGCGTTCTCTGCTGTCTCGTCTTCTGAGGTACACACTGCATTGCTATTTTAAGCCCTCTCTAGATGCAGCAGAGATTTCTCAGCCAGGCCAGGTCTAGGAACCTCGAGGCTGGGAAGGCACCCGTTCTGTGCCTTGGTTGCTTGTGCTGACCTGGGCTTTTCCTCTGGGTCTGAGATTTGGTGCCCTTGGGCCCCTGGTGAAAACCCTGGACCTAGAGTCCCCACAGGGCTCCATAAGATGTCATAGCTTCTTGCTGGTGTATTATGTTCATTTCAAGTGACCCCTGAGGGAACCTTGAGCCCTGAACTCTGCCCTTGTGCCCTCTGCTGTACCAGCTTGCTGTGATCCATCCTACCTGGAGAGGGCTATTGCCTGGGGGCCTGGAGAACCTGGCGCAGGTCTGTTTTCAATGAGAACCAGTACTGGAAATTTTAGTCATGTCCCTGCGAGTAACTAAGTGAGTGTGATATTTCTCTGCTTTTCTGGTGGTTTCTGTCTCCTCTTTTGGCCGACTGCTGCAGTTTTATTGATCTGAGGTTGTTTCAGACTAATGTGTTTTTCCCACATGGCTCTTTGTTCAAAATAAATTAATTATTTGGGGCAGTCATGGGTTTGAGAGGATCTGAGGTGACCTGTCTGAGGAAACGCTATGCAGTGGTTCTGTGGTCAGATAAAGGTGCGGGATGGGGCATCTGCAGGTGACTCTCTGTACCAAGGCCTGAGGTCCGGGTTAGGCCTGTAGTCCCCTTTCCACCAGAAATGCTGAAACTGGGAACGCCTGTTGAGTGGTCCCTGGGAGACCTCAGTAGATTAGGGTTCTAGCCCAAAAGAGTACAGACTGCTTCTCCTCCATCTGACATTCACAGCATAACTGGATATTCCTGCTATAGAGCCTTTCTTTTTCTTCTGAAATACTAGGGATTGGGCCCACGGTCTTCACACTGAACTACTTCCCAGCTTTTTAATTTTTAATTTTGAAACAGGGTATTGCTAAATCACTAGGTTTTCCAGATTGTATACAAACTTGCAGCCCTCATTCCTTAACTTCCCAGAATTAACCACACCCAGCCTATGGTGTTTTTTATTATGAGTTATCATGTGTGTGTGTGTGTGTGTGTGTGTGTGTGTGTGTGTGTGTGTATGTGTGTATGAGACTGGGGATTGAACCCAGGACACTGCACGTGGCAGGCAAGTGCTCTACCATGGAGCTATGTACCCAGTCTTTTAAAATTCTCATGTGGAAATAGGATCTCTTTAAATTGCCCAGAATGGCCTTGAACTTGCATTTCTCCTGCCTCAACTTTTCTAATAGCTGGAATTCCAGATGTAGGCCACCTCACTTGACTGGGAATTAGCTCTTCAGCAGTGGCATGCAGGATTGATAGTAACGAACTGTCTGTTTTCCTCTGCAGGGTGGGATCTTTGTGGCCAAGAAAATGGTGGTGACGAGTGTCTCCGGAGGCCTGGGCCCCCCGGAGTGACTGGGCATGTTCCTGGGGCTGCCTGCACCCCACCATGTACAGGGCAGGGGAAGCAGCGAAGAGGCCGCCCCCTGGGCCTGCACCCCCTCGTGTGCGCAGTGTGGAGGTGGCCCGCGGCCGCGCCGGCTATGGCTTCACGCTTTCGGGACAGGCACCCTGCGTGCTCAGTGGAGTGCTGCGAGGCAGCCCGGCAGACTTTGTTGGCCTCCGAGCCGGGGACCAGATCTTTGCCATCAATGAGATCAACGTGAAGAAGGCCTCACACGAGGATGTAGTGAAGCTGGTGGGGAAGTGCTCTGGGGTGCTGCGCCTGATCATCGGCGAGGGCGCCGGCCACCCAGAAGCCTGCTCCAGTGACGACGAGGGTGGACTGTGTGAGGGGAAGGGCTGGCTCAGGCCCAAGCTGGACTCCAAGGCCTTGGGGATCAACAGGGCGGAGAGGGTTGTGGAGGACATGCAGTCAGGTGGGATTTTCAGCATGATCTTTGAGAACCCCAGTCTTTGCACAAGTAGTGGCCCGGAGCCCCCAAAGGGAAAGCAAAGGTCCCTGTCGGAGTCGGCTGCCACTTGGCCAGAGGATAGTCCCAGTGCCACACACCCTGGCCTGCTTTCCAGGGAGGTGGCAGCGAGGGCAATCCATGACGACGATGTCTTTAGCGCTGGCCCAGAAAGCCCAGGCAGCTTTGCACTGGACGCGAGCATTCTGAATGTGGCCATGGTTGTGGGCTACCTGGGCTCCATCGAGCTGCCCTCCACCAGCTCCAACCTGGAGTCCGACAGCCTGCAGGCCATCCGGGGCTGCATGCGGCGCCTGCGGGCTGAGCAGAAGATCCACTCACTGGTCACCATGAAGGTCATGCATGACCGTGTGCTGCTGTGTTCCGACAAGGCCTGTGTGGTGGCTGAGTACCCAGCCGAGAAGCTGGCATTCAGTGCCGTCTGCCCGGATGACAGGCGGTTCTTTGGACTTGTGACTATGCAGACTAGTGATGATGGGAGCCTGGCACAGGGCGAGGAGGGCACCCTGCGGACGTCCTGCCATGTGTTCATGGTGGATCCTGACCTGTTCCACCACAAGATCCACCAGGGCATCGCGAGGCGCTTTGGGTTCACGTGCACGGCCGACCCTGACACCGGCGGCTGTCTGGAGTTCCCGGCATCCTCGCTACCAGTGCTGCAGTTCATCTCTGTGCTCTACCGGGACATGGGTGAGCTCATTGAGGGCGTGCGGGCCCGCGCCTTCCTGGATGGCGACCCTGACGCCCACCAGAACAACAGCACCAGCAGCAACAGTGATAGCGGCATTGGGAACTTCAACCAGGAGGAGAAGAGCAACCGGGTGCTTGTGGTTGACCTGGGTGGGAGCTCCAGCAGGCATGGCCCAGGCAGTGGTGCTGGCTGGGAGGGTGCGGGCGCAAGGAGCTCTCAGCCCTGGGCTGCATCCTGGACCAGGGCCTTCTGCCACGACCCTGAGGGGGGCGTCTTGCTTGAGGCTGGCCCACAGGCAGAACGGCTATGGGACCTGAGCAAGCACCTTGGGTCAGCTTCACACGCAGAGGTCACCCCCACCTCGATGCGGAATTCTGTCCCTCCTTCCAAGAGGGGCGCTGCTGGCGCCAGCTGTGGCCTCAGCCAGAGGTGGCTGCCGGTGCATGTGCTCCAGGAATGGCAGTGTGGCCATGCCAGTGACCAGGAGTCCTACACGGACTCCACGGATGGCTGGTCCAGCGTCAACTGTGGCACGCTGCCACCTCCCATGAGCAAGATCCCTGCTGACCGCTACCGGGTGGAGGGTAGCTTTGTGCAGGCCCCACTGAGTGTCCAGAAGCGAGACTGGGCCAGGAAGGCTTTTGGGATGCAGAACCTCTTCGGGCCTCCTCGAAACATAAGGAGACCCAAGGAGGACAGAAAGGTAAGCCTTGGGGCATGGGTGGCTCAGGGCCCATTTGCTGGGTTGCTGGTGAAATCCACGCTTACTACCACCTCTTGGGCCTGGGCAGCAGGAAGTTTGCTCCACCCTGCACTACCCAGCCCTGGCCTCACCAATTCTTACCCAGGCTGGCTTGGGTGGCACAGTCCCTGCTGCTGCCCTCCTGTTTGCCGTGGCTGAGGCTCTGTTCCTGCATCCTGTGAGCTGTTATTTCCATCTTCGCCTCTGAAGTGAGAGTGATATGGGGAAGCAAAGAAGCTCCCAACCTAAGAGATATGTGGGATGTGAGTTCATGTTCTCTAAAATCAAAGAATGAATTTTAGGAACAATGGTGGAGGTTAAGAGTAGGAAAAACTTTTGCCTAAGAGAGCTGAAAGGGGGACCTGAAAATGGGAGGCCCACCCACCTCACTTTCCAGTGGGCTTTTATACAGCAAAGCCATGAAGTGAGGAGGGTTTAAGGTGGGACAGAACTGCAGTCAACCAGTAATTGGCACAGGGAGAAATCACATAGTGGACAAAACCGTGATCGACCAATAAGATTACAACTAGTATAATTGCTCAGGTAATATTGATTAAATGGGGATCCAATGAGAAATCACATAACAAGCATACAGGAATTTTGGATCTAAGATCTTTTCTGAGAGGGAGTTAAACTTCTGGCCCTCCATGGGGGTGGGAAGTTGGGTGGGGGCTGGTGCCTATTTAGTATATCAAGTACTGCTATTTATCCTGGGGAGACTGTTGCCTTATTTAGAATGTCAATCCTTGTTGTTTATCCTATGTGGGTGGGGTCATTTTCTCCTACTGTGCTAACCTCCAAGTTGGTCACCTGTGTGCCTGCAAGACGTCTGTCTAGCTGCCTATGACAAGAGGTTCTTGCAGCATCAATAGCTGGCTTGCTTTTGGATAGGAGGAGGTGGGCGCAGTGCAGATCCCTGTGCTGCCGCCACCCCAGCCACAGCTGCCGCCACCCCGGCCACAGCTGCCCCCGACTGCAGGGTCTGTTACTTCTGTCGGAAGAGTCAGATGGGAGCTCCTGGCACAGCCCATGCTTTTATGCTTTGAGACAACGGGGTGGGGGTGGGGGGCTGGGGGGCTGGGAGCAGGATGCAGCTCTTGTGGCATGGACAGGGCAGGTGGGGCCTCAGTGACCTGTGTACCTGCCCGGCTTCTCCTTGCCCAGCTGGCTCTGCCTGTCTGGTCTCAGATGCCCCAGGTTGGAATTTATTGTGCTGAGAACACACAGGTCACTCACTGGGTTCCTTCAGTGACTGTCACACGTGGGCTTTGTCCCTTGCCTCCTGGAACTGTCTGGGAAAGTTCCCGAGGGGCCGTGGGGGCGGGTCAGCCCCTGCTGCCGTGGGCTTGGTCTTGAGGGTCTCTGTTGATGTCATCATTCTTGAGGGCCAAGCTGACCCCATCCTCTCGTCTGCTGGTTGCTTCCCCTAACTTTGTGCCCTGAAGACTCATCCCCTCCTTTTGCTCCTGCTTTCCTGGTCCTGAAGGAGTTAATTCTGTATAATGTGAGGGAAAGAAGGGAGTTAGGAGTGTTATTTTGCCCTGGAGTGTAAGGGGAAGCCGTGGGGGGAGGGGCCAGGCTGCGGCTCTTGTGGCATCTCAGGGCAGGGTAGGGTTGTGGGGAGGAAGAAGAAAGCTTGTGGTGAAGAAAGCTTGTGGCTCTGCAGACCTCGGGGAGCCCCAGTAGTGGAATGGCCAGTGTTTTTGTTTTGGTTTTGTATAGACCTGCAGAGCCTGGGGACTGTTGTACTGGTGACTTTGTGGGTTTAGAGTCAAAAAAAATTATTTAGCTGGTTCCAAAAAGCCTTTTTACATTTTTCAGTTTTCCAAGTCCAGCCCACAGGCTGGAGAGGAGCTGTTAACTTATTCATCTTATTTTGGAAAAAAAGTCTTTATCTCCCACTTTTTCCTGTGTTTACTTTTACATTTCCAAGCTTATGTTGATGCATAACCTCTCACCTTAATATGTTTGTTTTCTGTTTAGTGGCTGTGATCTTAGGTGAGTCCCTGTGACAATGGGCACGGTAAACCTAGGATGGAGGGCTGTCCTGGTCGTCACTGTCATGTGGCGCTGGGGCCTGCTGCCAATGGAGACCACAGCAGTGGCAGTGGGATCTCATGGGCCTCAGCTGGCGGAAATGAAGTGCGTGCATGCGACCCATCCCGTGAGCCACTGTGCATGACTCAGTGTTGTCTCGCTGAGCATCGAAAGCCGTGCTCTAAAAGTGCTTGAGCCGGAAGTGCCTTTTTTCTGTCCCTACTCCATGTAGTTCTCACTAGCTGAAAACACACCCTGGAAACTGCCAGAGACTGCTTACGGCAGAGCAGAGGTGAGCACTGTTCCCAAGGTCCTTGTCAGCATTTGGACGTGTTAGAGAAGGCAAGGACGCACCTGCAAAGTGTCTCCTCCCCAGAGTAGCCCTGAGTAGAGAATACTGATCTAGCTGAGTGGAGAGTGTGATGTTATGGGTTTCCAGCCTAATTCTCTTTCTTTTTCTACAAGTCAGATGAAACAGTTGAATGGGCTGGTCTAGCAGAGGTCTCATTTGTGTGCCATCTGTCCTGTCTTTCCTGATCTCTGGTGACCCTGAGCTCAGCTGGTTGTGAAAGGCCAGTTGGCAGTTGTCCTTGCTGGACAGGAGGCGTGGGTCCAGCCCGGACATTGTCTGCACTGTTGTCATCAAGTGGGAGTCCATCTTTGCTCCACTGTGTGGTGTCAGGGTTGAGATGCACAGCAAGTGCTAGTGGTATAGGTGGCAGCAGCTGCACACACAGCCTGGCAGCAGGACCGGTCTGGGTTGCTCGTGGGGTGGGGTGATGCTCGGGACACCAGAGCCCTGTACTGCTGTCTCCCTGGGACGTGTAGTGACTGGGGAGGCCACACAGGAGCAAGTGGGAGGACTGGCAAGCTGGACCCAGCTTTTTCCTCAGCGCTGCCTCGTGGGGAACCAGGGCTGACAGTGGTGATTGGTACCAGGACAGACAGGGAGGCACCTCAGCGGGTGCAATGCCGAGTCCCCCAGTCATTGAGGTGGAGGTCTGTGCCAGGTGGCTGTCTTTTTGCTTTCCTGAGGAGGAAGTGAAAGTTTGTGGCTGGTGAGAGACACACCCTCTCCAGGTGGTAAGGAGGTGCTGGCGCCCAGACTGCAGAGCCTGCTCTGAGGTGACGCGCGGTGATGTGTACTTGACTGAAGAGAAGAGGCACCTGTCCTGTTGGGTTCTCATCACACTTGTCTGGGATCCTATATCTAAGTGGGTTGCTGATGATTGGCACTATCTGAGCCTGTAGTCTCCTGGGGCTGTGGAGCTGTGGGGACCCTGGCATGGTCGTCAGGTGGGTCCTGACATTGAGCTGCTGGGTACGGGCAGGCTCAGCCTTCGGATGGAAGATGGGCAGGAAAGGTGGGCATGATGCTTGATGCCTGGCAGGACACGAGTTTGGCCTGTAGCACCCACATGAACACTCTGAACATGTTGGGCCTCCTGAGTGGCACTGAGTGGAACTGGTAGAGCCTGAAGGCCTCAGATTTCCATGTCGAGTACTCTGTCTCCCTGCTAACTGGCCCAGGCTGTTGCTATTGCTATGACTTCTCTGAACCGATGGTCCACTGTCTTCCTTGTCATATGGCTGTGTGATCAGCAGGTGACTGGGCAGAGGCGACTATGTGCAGGTGAGGGGCATGGCTGCCTTCCCAGGGGTGGGCAGCATGAGGCCCTGGCATGGTTTTGATCCCACGATCTGTGGGGTCTGCTGTGGACTCCGCTCACGGTCCTTCGCTGCCTGGGAAAGTGCATACAGCCTTGAGCCTTGGGCTGGGCAGGGCTGCCCTCTTGTTGGCATTGGGGCCCTGGAGCTGACACAGGTGGGACTGTCCAGATAGGAGAGAGCACGTGGGACAACCTGAGAGCTCCCAACCCACGGTTTCTGTGTCTGCTCGGGCTGCTGCAGTCGATGCCACTGAGGGTGCTGGCCGCTGCCATCTTCTTCCAGAACCTGAGTTGGGTTGGCTCTTCACTGCGAGATTTCTTGTGTCCTCACTGCTGTCCCTCTCGGTTTGTCTATGTCCCTTTCTGCTCAGGAGGATGCCTGACAGCGTGGTTAGGACCTGGCATGGTGACCTCACTTAATTTGTTGAATTTCTTGGGGCTGGGGATTTAGCTCAGTGGTTCTGGCGCCTGTCTGGCAAGCATAAGGACCTGGGTTCGATCCCCGGTAACCACATACAATACTGGATGTGGAGACTCACACTCAGCAGCAATCAGTACCACATACCACAGTGCCAGGCATGGTGGCTCATGCCTGTAATCCCAGCACTTGGGAGGCAGAGGCAGGAGGATTGCTGTGATGTGAGTTTGAGGCTGAGCTCAGGGCCAGCCTGAACTACAAAGCGAGACCCTGTCTCAAAAAAAAAAAATTGTTGAATTTCTTTCTAGTCGCGTCTCCAAATACAGCCATGTTCCGAGACGTGGTGGGTTCGAGGGAGCACAGCTCAGCCATAGCAGTGGCCTGTGCGACTGAGGCCACGTTGTCCCTTAATGTGGCTGTTGCCAGAGTCCTGAGGGCAGGTCAGCCTGCGCTTTCCGACCCCGAGACATCATCCTGCGTGGTCCTTCTCGCCTGGGTGCGAAAACCAGTTTCACAGCTGCTTCTCTTGTCTGCTGAACCTACAGGGTGGAGCCGATGAAGTGCCAGAGAGCAATTGCAAGTGGCATGATGAATGTCACCGACCAGAGCTGATGGGGCGTCACTCGTAATGCATGAGGCATGGTCGGGCTGAGGGTGGGTGAGCAGACTGTGTTCTGTAAGCTGCATGTCCGTGTTATAGGTATACTCGCTGGGTTCATTGGCATGTGCCTATAATCCCAACTTATGGGAGTGTGAGGCAGGAGGGTTGCCATGAGTTCTAGGCCAGCTTGGACTATGGAGTGAGGGCCAGGACAGTCTGAGCTACGCAAAAGAACAAACCAACAAAAATTACAGCCCTTGTGTGCCCGAGTCCAGGGCAACATGGAGTACAGGGAGGGGCTGCTCCTGCCTGTGGAGGGAGTGCATCAGGGGCAGCTGGGCGCAGGGTTTGCCACGGGAAGCAGAATGTCTATTAGTGGGACACAGAAATGCAGAAATATACATAAATGCACTTGGGAGGCTGAGGCAGGAGGATTCCAAATTTGAAGCCAGATACGTGGTGAGATCCAGACTAAAAAAGAAAAGAAAAATTACAAACTTACTGTTATGTTTCTTGAGTAAAAATTTCTGCCCCTTAAATAACCCACTGTCCAGTGTGCAGTGTGCATGTGTGAATGTCTAGAACAACACTGGAGAATGCCCCACACCCACGACTAGAGCAGGGGCCATGTGGAGATGGCAGGAGAGTTTTACCTTCTGTTGTTTCCATTTCTATGATTTCCTAGGAAAATTCCCTTGGAGACAAAACTAGAATGATATTTTTGGTTTTTTTAATGACAGCGAGGGCAGTGCCACGGGCTTGGAAGCCACTAGAGAAATGCAAATTAAAGAAACACTGAGGCTCCATCTTATCCCAGAGAGAATGGCCGTCATGAAGAAATCAAAGAATAAGTGGTGGAGAAGCTGTGGGGAGAGGAGCACTTTTTACATTTTTGCTGGAAATGTAAACTAGTACAACCAATATGGAAATTAGCATGGAGATGCCTCAGAAATCTAAAACTAGAAACTCCATGTGACCCAGCTGTTCCCCTCCTAGGTACCTTCTGCGCGAGTCGAAGACGTCATTTTATAGGGACCCACACACACCCACGTTGGGAGCAGCACAGTTCATAGCAGCTGAATCTCAGAAGCCCCTTGTGTGCCCACCAGTTGATGAGTGATGAAGAGAGTGTGTTCACACAATGGAACGCCTCTCTGCCATAAAGAAGGACGACCAGGAGTCGTTTGTAGGAGAACAGAGGCACCTTGAGACCATAAGTGAAGTAACTCACGGCTTATATATTTCCTGGTTTCTCTTATCTGGGAAACCCACAGTACAAATAAAGAGCAAAATGAAAGTGGGTAATAGGAAGAACGGATATCAAAGAGGAAAGAGATCAAGAGGTGGAGAAGTAGGGAGAGAAGGGAGGGACGGGGATGAAAAAAGGAATCGAGCCGTGCCATGTGCACACACGAATGTAATCATCTCATGCTGCACACCTGTACTAGTTACAAAGAAGTGTTGGAGCTGTAATGAGCCTGTGTCTGACTGTGTGACCACCCAGACAGGGCTAGTGTCTCACTAAGTCAAAGGAGGAAATCTCAGATGAAAGACGCAGTTACGAGGAGTGTTTATTAGGATCACAAGAGAGAAAGCTTCTCACTGGGGCGTCCTGGTGGGGTCACCAAAGTGGGCTCCTGGCCCAGGGCCCTCTCTGTCCCAGCAGCCAGGCCCCTGGCATGACAGGTGGGCAGCGCAGCCTGTGATTGGGTTGCGGTCCGAGCTCTGTCACGCTGTGTGCTGGGGTGAAGAGCAGTGAGGAGTGGTCAGTGGCAGGGCTCCCCACCCCTGCACTTCCTGCCTTCCCGAGCTGTGACTTGTGTGGCTGAGCTAACCCGGCCCTGTGCACATGGCAGCCCTGCCGGACGCTGCGTTAGCCTGGCCTTGCCGGCTGCCCACTGACTGTGAACCAGGTGGTAAACTGCCCCTGCAGCAGGAAGGGTGCAGCACCCTGTTTTGGCTGTGCTGGGCCTTGCACTGTGGGTGTTACAACCAGGTTATAACTCCCCAAAATGCTGTGAACATTTTCATGGCAATTGCATTTTAATCTGTAGGTAAATTTGGGAGAATTCACATCTTTAGGACATGGAGCTTTCCTGTCCATAAAAATGATATCTTTCTGCTTTCTTTCAGCAAACTTGTATATTTTTCTCCACAAACACTTTTAATTAGATGTATTGCTTAGTTATATTTATGCCTAAGTAGCTTGTATATTTTGTTAGTATGACAATTCTAAGTGATAGCTCTTATGATATCTAAAAGCATAGTTCATTTGTGGCTTTTAATACCTAGCTGCCCAATAAGGTTAAGAAAATTCCTTTCTGTTCCTATTTGTTAGTAATTATTTCAATGAATGGATATTTAATTTTAGCTCTTCTTTTGATTATTGTGCATTCATTGAGGTCATGTGGGTTTCCTCCTTTTGATACTAAGATGGCAAATTGCAATAATAGATTTTCAGTTATTTGGCCATGGTTGCATTCCTAAGATAAACCAAGTGACAGTCTTTGTATACACTGTGAGTTTGCTTTGCTTATGTTATTTTGCAGAATTTAAAAAATCTTTGTTTATGTGTGAGACTACCTTGTTATTTCCCCTCTGTTTTAGTCTGCTTTTGGTATCATAGTCTTAGTCTCATAAATTTATAAAATTAGTAGAGCTTTGCTTCATCTTATTCCCCGCATCCTCTCTTTTTTCTAGTCTACTGAATCTCTGCTTTAAATAATTAGCTCTGAGATCTGTTCTCTCTGCTACTAATGTGGCAAAACCAGCTTTCTCTGAGTTGGCACTTTCTGTCCTTTTATTTGAACTTCTTGTTTGTGCAGTTTGAGATTGCTGGTAGAAGCGTCATGTAGTTGGGTTTTACTTTCCCGGTACAACTTGAGGTTCTGAGAGCCTGAGCGTGGGGTCAGAGGGGTGACAAGTGTGGCTGGGCAATGGCGGGCTGGCTCGATGTGCTCTGCAGATCTCTGAGGGTCCCATTTCCGCTTCCTCCTGTCCTGGGCCTTTGTTTTCTTGCTTTGCTTTGTTTTCAGGACCCGGTTGTTTCCTGACCCACCTTTCCTGGGCTGCTGTGGAAGGCAGTGCTTTGTCCTTGTCTTTGCCAGAATCCAATTCCCACCCTGAGATCTTGGTGGCGTTGTCTATTGCTGTCCTTTCCTACAAATCCACCTCTTTCTTTCTTTCCTGGCTAGAAGTCCCAGACCTTTCTCCATCCTTCCTCCCAAAGGTGATTTGCTGTGACCAGGAAAGTTTTCTTTGACAACTTTGTGAAGCTTGCATAGCCACTTCTGAAAGTTTGTCCCATTTCCATCCGAGATGGAATTTGAGTGATCCTGTAGTCATTTTTGATGTGGACTCAGAATTCCTCCTGGTCCATGGAGTATGGGTGCAGTAGACCTAGCCAGTGTGCTGACGCTGCCTGCCCAACCCCTCTATGGCCAGGGCTGGTTCTGTACTGCACTGCTACCCACCATGAGGCTCTGCTTCCAGGGGACGCTAGAGCGGACTGGCCAGGTGGCCCTACGGCTGCGGCAATGACTTTCATCTCTAGGTGGCCCCCTCCATCTGCATGGCCTTCTCAGATATGGGTGAGAGAGGCTCAGGCCCCTCCTCAGAGCTGTAGAGTGGGAGTATTTCCTCCACACTCTTGGGTGGGGTGGCTGATGCTTCTTCCATGGCTTCCCTGGGTCCCTGTGCCTATCTTTTGCTGGTGCCAGGCCAGGTCCTGCTCACACTGGATTCTCTTTGCCCGCTGCCTTGTGGCATCTTTCTGCTTTGTGGGCACTCCCTAATATGCCAGGAAAAGCCAGTCATCAGCTTTCTCCCAGAATTCTGTCTTTCTCTGGGAAACCTTCTGATGGCCTGGTCTCTAACCTAAATATTCTTTCTGCCTCTCTGCGGTGCTGGGGATTGAACCTGGGGATTCTCAGCAGAGTGAGGAGTCAGCAGAGAGTGCGTGAGTGATGCAAGTAATGTGTGTGATACGGTTCATACCCAGAGTGTATAATGCACTTCTCAGACTCAGGAGCAGAAAGGCAGATGACCCAGTTCAGGTGGGCCGGGTGTCCATAGACATCTGCAGGAAGCCCTTCCAGAGACCAAGATTCGCCTGCAGTAACTTAAGAATCCTGCAGCTCTTAGGCAGGTGCACATCCACATTGCAAGGCCTCCCGACACTGGGGAGTGATGCACTTGTGAGAGTGTGGAGAGCTCAGAGTTCTGTGCACTGCGGGGTGCGTCAGGAGGCCTCTCTGCAGGAGACAGGGTGGAAGTCCTCAGGGTATTAAAGGTAGAATCACCACCTGACCCAGAAGCCACATCTGGGGTCTTGCAAAGCCTTAGCAGGGACTTGGTCTGTCCAGAGCAGGGAATCACTACCTTGGGTGCTGCAGCAAAGCTGCTTGTGGTGGTGACCATAGTGCCCGCTGTTGGGAGCTGCACACGGTGAGGACTCTGTCCTGACCCAGAACCACCGGTGCACCACACCTGGGCCAGGGGAGGCCTCTCAGTGACAGGGGTGGAGCAGGCTCAGGGCTGAGAGAGAGGCCAAGCAGGTCTTCCGGGCTAGAGCCTTGGCATGAGCTTAGACTCGAGACACATGAGACGTGGTGCCTGCGGTGGCTGCTCCATCCTGGCCCTGGCCCTGCCGTCTCCTTCCCAGGTCCCTGCTGGAAATGTCCCAGAGGAATGCCTTTGAGCCCTCAAGTCTGGTTATGGTACAGAGGGGCGCTTACCTTCTGTATCCACAGCACACAAGGCAGCCAGCAGCCCTGGGTGCTGGCTTCTGCCTGCCCGGAAGGTGGCGCCACAGCCCTGCTTTCCCTGCTTTGAGTTCCCAGCAGGCTCCACCTTGAAGTGCTCCCTGTGGAGGCAGCCGTTATAGTTCTCTCTGCCCTGTGGCACTGGGCTTGGGAGAGGCTGCTGCCTCTTCTCTGTGTCACCTTTGCCCTGGGTCATGTGGAACTGGCATGTACTGGTCTGTGGAGGGCAGGTCCATGGGTGGCAACCCCCTCCTCACCTTTGCATTGGCCAGTGGGTGATGTGACAAGTAGGGAGCACTCGCACTGTGATGCCGTCTGAGCAGCTCAGACGTGGGCTCTTGGTGGGTGCAGGGCCTGATGAACAGATGTGAGGGCCCCTTCCTGGGCTGACACCAGTGTGGAGTGGGGTGGGGTGGCGGGGCCTTCCTGCTGTGGGCTGTAGGCCATGCTCCCTCTGTCTCTCTACCTGTCCCCTCCTGCTGTCCCCCAACCCAGCTTGTGATTCCCTAACAGCAGCTGTCCAGCACAGCCTCGGGCCCCTTCAGGTGGCCACACAGTGTGTGGCCCAGCTCTGCTGCTGTGCTGTCTGCAGCCTGTCTTAGCACAGTGAAGGCTCCACTAGTGGGTGTGGGTAAGCAGGGTGGCCAGGCTGAGAGGCCTCAGGGCTGAGGTCCTGGTGGGGCACGCTGGCCAGGACACTGGAAGAAGGGGCAGCGAGAGGCTGTTGGGGCTCTTGGGCCTGAGGTGATGGGGGACAGTCCGGGGTGTGTGTGCGGGTGGCCACAGTGTGGGGAGACCCACGAAAGCTGCACACATTGGAGGGGTGTCAGGGTGAGAGGGGGAGGTGGGGCTACACTGTGCAGGGTAGTGAGGACCGTGGCTATACTTGGGTGGCTCTGGCGTGCCGATGGCAGGACTGAGGACCAGGACAGCATGCTCTGTGGTTCCAGAGCTAACATCTGGCCCTCCAAACTGTCAGGGAATCATTACAAATTTCTGTACAATGCCACTGGTGACTCCTGGATAAACCCATTGCCCCATCATGGCCGGGATGGACTGGAGTTCAGGTGCTTAGACACCTTAAGACACAGCTTGTCTGCTGTGTTGGCGAAGTGGATTAAGTATCCCTCTGGAAGGAACAGCCGAGATGTCTTTTTCTTGGATCATTCTGACTTGGACGTCGGATCCAGGGCATATTTGGGGACTTGGTTTCCTGAAATGTTCATGAAGCTGAGTAAAACACAGCCTTACCAAGGCCAGGCCTCTACCCTAATAATACCCACTTCCTCGGGCTTCTAGACGGCCAGCTGTTGCTTCTTGGGCTCTGTTGAGTTGCTGACTGTGGGTTTTGGAGTTGGAGTGGGGCTGAGGGAACCATGTGGACATACTGGGTAGCTGAGATGACTCCTTTTTCCAATTTTGTGCTTTTTTATTGTATAAACCCACCTGATACAGAATTCACTCTGAGATGACATTGATCTGGGTTCTCCTGCTCTGCTTCACAATTCTGCGTTCCGGAGGCTCCTCCTAGGACAACCTGACCCCTCTTTCTCTTCATCTTTAGGGCTCCAGACTTGGGAGGGGAGCTGGATTTGTGCAGACAGCGCAGCATAGCTCCACCCGCAGGTCCTCTGGGAGGTCCAGGAGGTTCAGCGTCACTCGCTCTCTTGATGACCTCGAGGTAAGTTCCTGTGCGCTTTCCTTCTGTTTAGAGATGCGCTGCAGCCTGTGGGCCTTGCTGGTCACCAGGGCTTCCAGGGCACTCACTGGTCTGTGACCCCAAGGGCCACTGCTGAGCCGAGCCTTTCTGAGGGTGTGGCCTATTCCAGAGCGCCTTGCTATGTTCCTGCCTTTTTTGGTCTGTTCCTTATGTGTAAGGAGCAGTTTTAGGTTTACAGAAAGCTGGAGCCCAGAGGAACTTCTGTGTGCCCCAGTCCCTGCACTGCTTGTTATTTGTGTCACTTGGGACTTTCGGCCCGCTGAGTACACGGATGCCCTCCATACAGTGTTGCGTGAGGACCCTACCTGTGCTCCTAATCTCTTACTGACTGTGTGTCCCAAATCTCCATGGTGTGGCTGTGCTGTGTCTGTGTTCTGCTACACTCAGATGAGAGCAGCTGGTGCGTGCACCAGTCCCTGCACAGGAGAGACCACTGCACCGATGGCCACGGGAAGTGGGGTGTGACCGGCCAGGATGTTCTCCTTAGGTGCCTGCAGGGCCAGGCCAGATGGTGTGGAAGTGGCCGGGTGAGGGGCTTAGTGTCCACGTGACTGTAACTGTAGGCAGGGGAAGGGCACGGTGTGTGGTGTTGGGATGGGCACTGCTGCCAGCCACACTGTCTGCTGGGTCCTAGCCCACTGGGCACATCAGGGCTGTGCACAGGTGTTGGGCACTTCAGCAGCTTGGATCAGCTACAGTGCTGGCCATACTGTTGTTGTTGGTCAGAGATGGTGTGCCCTGTGACTGGCTGCTGATGGCAAGGGCTGTGGGCATGGCCTTGCTGGCGTGGGGCACTGGCAGCATGGAAGAAGGTGCAGGGGCTGGGCTGTCAGAGTCAGTGGCGGGAGGAGTGAGGCATTGCTGCTGTGCCCTCCAAGGCTGGGCGCAGAGTCTCTGACTGCTCCTGACAAATTATCTGGAATTAGGCATTTAACATGCTTGGCTTTGTTGGTGCCTTGAGGTGGATGGGAACTGCCTCTGACAAGGCTGAGGGTCTGTTGCCCCCAGGAAGCACACTGTGTCCTCAAAGCCAGCCAGTGTGAGGCTAGCTGTGCATGCCCACCCGACACTGGCACCCACAGCCCTTGCCACCCTGGGGCTCTCTTGGGCTCCTGATTCCCAGTGGCAGCACAAGATGGTGGTGGCTGCCATGTCCTGAGGGTAGCAGTGTGGCTGCACCCAGTTTCTGGTCCTGGCTTCCTCACAGTGCCAGTGGCTGGGCAGGGGGTCCATGGCCTCTGGGTTCATGAGACCTATGGGATGTGTGCCTGTCTGGTCTGCAGCCTGCCTTCTTGCAGATGCGGAAGAGGATAAGTTAGTATTTGTTTCACAGAGGGGATACTGAGGCAGGGCCATGCAGTGCTTTGCTGTGGGCCGGCTGGTCCGGAGTACATGCCTGTGCTGGGCAGCAGGGCCAGGCCTTGTTGTCTGTTTTACCAGCCCATCATCTCAGCTGGGAACTTGTTCTCCATTTTTTTGAGACAAGGTCTCACTTTGTAGCTCAGACTGTCCTTCAACACATTTTGTAGCCCAGGCCAGCCTTGAATTCCCAGCAGTCCTCTGCCTCTGCCTCCCCAGTGCTGGGATTACAGGCATGAGCCACCGCACCTGGCACTGTTGTATGTGGTTAATGGGGATTGAACTTGGGACTTTGAGCTTACCAGGCAGGTGCGGAACCACTGAGTTAAATCCCTGGTCAGCTGTCAAAGCAGGAACATTTCAGACAAGGTGCTAGTGCTGTGGGGACTGCTGTGGAGGGGAGGGGATTCACATCCAGCCTCCAGGCTGCTCCCACTATGCCTAGCCCTTCTCTGTCACCACAGTTCATGTCCATTAACACGATGCACCATCAGAGTCGGGTGCAGGAGTGGCTAGTTTCCCTAACCTGCTGGGCTCTGCTTCTGAGGGGTGTGGGCCTGCAGGTGGTATTAGCAGGGACTGGAACAGGAGAACAGGAGGGTGCAGTGATGGTGCTCAGTAGGGGCTGCCTGGGCACCCTTGTGTGGGGAAAGGTAGATGGGTTCTGGGTGGAGAAAGGTTCTCCCCTGGGTTACTTGTTGCCACCTGGAAGCTGCCATTCTCTTCTTACCTGTCAATTGAAAGCAGACAGAACCTCAGGCAAGTAAGACCGGATATGGACTGGGACCACCGCTCTGCTACCTAGCTGAGCTGGAAAGCCAACTCAGGACCTTTCACTTGCTAGGCAGGAACAGCACCACTGAGCTACATCCCCAGCCCTTTTTTCCTAATTTCTTAAGTTGCTATCTTGCTGTTTCCCGGAGAATTTCACTTAGAAAGTCTTGCTGCTTCCACTGTCATAAACCAGACTACCCTTTAAACAGATCAGTGGGGGTTGCCTCGGTCCTCTAAGGCCCTGTGAGCAGAGAGGCCACACAGTGAGCACCCACTGCCAGATGCTTGCGCAGTGCCAGACCTGGTTCTGACTCGAGACACAGCCTGGGCAGAGCCCATTCTGATCCCATGCTCTGGCCTCTGGTCAAGCTGTAGGAAGCTTGAGGAAGAGATGGTGGCTGGCAGAGGAGTGGGAGTGGCTGCGGGGCCAGGGTGTGCTTGAGGGGATGAGTCGTGGGGAATAGCCAGTGGTCAGCTAGGATGCTTGAATCTGGGATAGAGGGAAGCTGGGGGAGGCCTCAGTAGGGGAGGCCTACAGGCTGCCTGCCAGAGGCTTCCTGGGATTAAGAGCAGGAAGAGCCTGGTGCCCACACTAGAGTCTACAGGCTCCTCTCCTGGGCAGCTTTGCAGCCCCCAATCAGAAACCCCTCCTCCAGGTCCAGCTGCCCAGCACTGCCGAAGCTCTGGCAAGCTCTGGGCAATGCTATGTGTGCAGGGTCTGGCTGGCCCCCCCTGCGGAGGAGATGGCTGGGTCAGCTTCTTTCTGTACAGCCCATCTCACTGTGAGGGAGCCCAGAGGAAGTCTGTCCTGGGCCCTGCTGTGTCTGAGGGGAGTGAAGGCCCAGGAGAACTGGTCAGGCTAGGGATTAGAGGGATGTGTGCTCCCCCTCATGGAGTGGGGAGACCCCCAGTCCACCTGGCTCCTTGGCACCCAGAGACCTGTCCTACCTGCAGGGGCTTCCTCATGCTGCAGGCCCAGGCTTCCTGCTACCCAGGACGCCCCTCGTGTTCTGTTCTCACTGCTGCTGCCTCAACCTCCCCCCACTGGTCAGGCAGCACTTCCTCTGGTTTCTTGGCTCAGGCTGCTCCCTTTCCCATGGGGGAAGGTGGGGATACCAGGATACTGGCCCCTTTGGCCCTGCAGGTGCCCGGGAAGTCTTGCTCCTGTTGGGCCAGGTGGTGGCGTGACCCCACCAAGCCCATGCTCTGCCTGCCTCACCTCCTCTTCTGACTCTCAGGTCGCTGGTGCAGGAAGCCGGGTATGAGAGTGGGTAGAGGGTTCTTCCTGTGCCTTGGCAAGCACTGGGCTTCATAGGGCCTGGACCACTCCATGGTGTGCACAGGGAGGGCAAGGCATAGGCAGGAGGCCTATGGGGCTTGGACTGTTTTCCTGGGCCTCTGCATGTTTGCGGCTCCTCACTCAAAACGCATGGCACCAGGAAATGAGCGGGATGGCCTGGGGCTTGGGCCATCACCTTGGCTCCCTCCTGCCTGCTGCAGAGGAAGAGGATGGAGAAGAGGAAGAGGAGGGGCCAAACTCAGTGACTTCACCAGTCCCACTGAGCCAGGGAGAGAGAGGGGGACCTGAGCCCGGGCCAGGTGTCTGTGACTGCAGAGACAAGATGGAATGTGTTTCTTCCTCGGTCCGTGACTGAACATGCTGGGGTGCAGGCATGTGATGATTCATTTGAGACACATCTGGGGCTCAAGTGTCTTGTGGGTATTGCCTCCAGAAGCCCTAGAAGGGTCCTCTGTGGTTGCCCGCAGTCGCCAGGGCCTGGGGGGTCCTGTGGGGCCAGGGTGCTGTCATCCCATTCCCTGATCCAGTGATCACCATCCCGATTCAGAAGTCAGGGAGGGAAGGACCTGGTCTCGGAGTCCTAGGGCGCCATTGCCCTGAGAGACCAGAGCTGGCTTTCGGTGACAGTGTGCCTGTCTGGGAAGGGAAAGAGGCCATTTCCTGTGAGGCTCAGCCTTGGGTGGGTATCAGTGTTGGGGTGTGCAGGGTCCACTCCTGAGGCTGCCTCATGAGCAGGGAGGTGATTGCTGGGTTTGTCCCAGGAGAGGCGACTTTGTCCAAGGCCAGGTGTGTGTGTTTCTGGGGCTCTGACACTTGGGATCTGAGCCCACACCAGGTCACAGCAGGGACACAGCTTCCAAGCTGGTGACAGCAGAAATGGCACCACCTTCTAGCAAGTGGGACGCTCGCCCGACAGACGGGACTGCGGGCTGCTGAGAGTGGCTCCTTGGTATGTGCCCTGCAGTCCCAGTCCCTCCTTTGCTCTCCCTGGGGTGCTTGGTGGAAGTGCTTCACTCTGTCCCTCCTCTGCTGGTGACGTTTCCCCGGGAAGGCTCCACCTGCACCCTCACAGGAGGCCACCGCCTGTTACAATGAAAGTCGGGTTCTGTTGGCAGGTGTCAGGGTTGGGATCAGGCAGTTGTTCCACAGAAGAGGCCCGCACAGTGCCAGATGGGGCTCCCCAGCAGTCTGCAGTCCTCAGAGCCCCTTTTACTGGCCCCTGCTGTCCAGTGCTGTAAGAAGGGTCCCCAGGGTTCACAGGGTTGAGGGACCCCAGGCTCTAGAAGCAATCTCTGTTTCTTTCCTGCTTCCTTTCAAGCGGGATCCGCTGCCGTTCCTCCCTCTCAGGCTGTTCAGATGCCGTGGACAGCGCGGAGGGTTTCAGGACTGTGCCAGGTCCCTCTGGCTGCCACGGAGGAGGCGTGTGCAGATGGAGCGGGCCCAGAATAGCTCTGTGCAACTGTAATTAAGGTTGCGAACCACACCATGCTGCTCAAAAACAAATTCCCTGCAGCTGCTGTGCTGACTGAGAAATTACCCCTATCAGCTGAAGTGTTATTCTTCTGATTTGGTAGAGGAAATACTTTAAAAATGATCTCACAGCGTGATTTATATAAACGGCCTTTTTCCTGCATACGAGACGATTGGGATAGAGTCTGAGTCCTCGGCAGACCACAGCTTCCTCTGGGTCCTGTTGCTATGGGTGACGAAGGAGCACATGGAACTTGGTGGAGACGTCTGAACTTTTCTGACACGCACAGGCATGCTGCGGTATCTCAGGCTGCATTTTAGAGCTGGGGGCCTGGCTTGGTCCGGAAGTTCTTCTGTGTTAAGATGAATTTGGAAGAAGGGTCACCAAATGAAACGGACACTTGCCCGGACCAGCAGGTGAGGTGCTGCAGCCGTGGCTGCGGTGAGCAGGTCTTGGGCTCCTCCTGCTGCCTGTGGTGGCGGCCGTGGGACACCAGTGCTGCCCCGCGTCTGTGCTCTGGGGCTGGGAGGGAGCGGTGGAGTCAGTGCTAACTCTGGGACCACCGTACCAGGTCAGCGTGGGACTTGGGGGCTGGGTCTGATCCCAGGGTCCAGCCTCAGCCCTCAGGAACCTTGCTGTTGGGAAGCACCCATGTTCTGTTCTCTTGTACTGTAGCAGTTCTGACAGGTTGTAAAGGAGTGAGGTGATTTGGCTGAAATATTACATTTCACTACCTAAGTATATTAAGATCTACCACACTACTGAGAGCTGCCAGTCTTAAATGTAGTGAGTTGTGTGCTTCTATATATAAAGTCTAGCAGTCATACTTAATGATGGATTATTATATGGGCTTATGAAGTAGAACATACTATAAGATGTTTTTAAAAGAGTTGAGAGTAAGTAAAAAGAACAAAGTAATTTTTATTTTCCTTTTGTGGCTTTAAAGGCAAAATCAAATTTAAATTACATATTGAATATTGACACTAGCTACTGAATGCCCATTTTAAGTGCATTCTTTCCTGGCTGTTGCTGAATCTTACTGTTTTTCTGGAATATCTACTTCAGCTCTTCTGCACAGAACTGACAGAGAAACTGGGAATTCAGAGATGACTGGTTTGGGATGTTGAGAGTAGATGAGTGCTCCCTCTGTGGCTGGGAGAGGACAGGGCGGGGGCTGCTGGAGGGTGGGGGCTCCTTTGAGTCCCCTGCTGACGGGGCGGAGAACCAGGTTGGAGCTGTCTTGGCCCCACCGGCCCAGCTGACTGGCTGCTGTCCACACCCACTTTCATCTCAACAGCACCTGAAGGCAGGTTGTGCGCAATTTTGTTTTTTATTCTGAAAAAAAAAAAGCCACTGAAAACCATCCTTTGTATTTGCTTGTTATCTGACTGGCTTCTCAGATGGCTGCAGTGCTGAAAGTGGCACAGAAGTTGTTCACACTCATGCCGGAGCCTGGCTGGGGTGGCTGTGCATCGGGGCGGACTGAGCAGCCCCTGTGGTCTTGCTTCCATTCTGGCGCTGTGGGCCAGGTCACTGTCTGCCCAGCCCTGATGTGGTCACTCGAGCAGCTGCGGGTGCAGCAGGGAAGCCAGCAGGGAGACCCTGCTCTAAAGCCAGCCCCACACGTGCTGGCTCGGTGGCGCTCACCAGCTTGTCCTCCCTCCCTCTGAGCTGCACTGTGCTGGTTTCTTTTTTTTTTTTTTTAGGTTTTTTGAGACAGGGTCTCGCTTTGTGGTTCAGGCTGGCCCTGAGCTCAGCCTCCAACTCACATCACAGCAATCCTCCTCTGCCTCTGCCTCCCGAGTGCTGGGATTACAGGTGTGAGCCACCACGCCCGGCACTGTAGTATGTGGTGCTGGTTGCTGCTGGGGTGAGTCTCCAAGCCCAGTATAGTATGTGGTTACCGGGGATTGAACCCGGGTCCTTGCGTTTGCAAGACAGGTGCCAGAACCACTGAGCTAACTCTCCGGCCCCACTATGCTGGTTTCTAAAATGGGCTGGCAAGTGGCAGGGCTCTGAGCAGTGCACACACTTCACTGAGCTCAACCCTGCACACCTGCCAGAGGTGGAGGTGCCCGAGGTCACAGCCCCCAGTTGCAGAGGTGCTTGACTTCCTGGGCCCTGGGTCCCAGAGAAGAGGCAGCTGCCTCAGGGAGCACAGAGGTGCTGGTGGGGCTGTTCTTGGAGTGCAGAGGCTCTGCTGGCTAGGGCTGCTGGCCAAAGCATCCTCATCTGATGCAGACTGAACACGCATGTGCACGTGGGCCAGAAGAGAGAGCCGTGCTGTGTGTAGACCACACCAGTCAGGTATCACACTCTTGGGCCCTAGGAAGAGCTGCTCAGGAGACATTAAAATTCAGCTCAAGGGCCAGAGGTTTAGCTCAGTGGTTCTGGGCCTGCCTTGCAAGCACAAAGTCCGAGTTTGATCCCTGATAACCACATACAACAATGCAGGGCATGGTGGCTCACACCTGTAATCCCAGCCCTCAGGAGCAGAGGCAGGAGAATTGCTGTGAGTTCAAGGCTTGCCTGGGCTGCACAGCTCACGGCCAGCTTGAACTACAAAGTGAGACTGTGTCTCAGAACAAAACAAAACAACCCAACTCAGCTCAAAAGAAAGATGAATCATCAGGAGGAGGCAGCCCCCCATGTGGCCCCCTCCCTGATAGCCCAATGCTCTGGCCAAGCTATGCCCTGGGTGCTGGACTCCATAGAAATTGAGGCCCATGGCCAGTAGGGCCACAGATGGCATAAGGGCCTCCTCTTCCCTACCTAGGCTCCAGGTCTCACCTGCAGATGCCAGGGATAATGCTGGCACTGTGGTGGGGTAGCACGTGGGTTGCAGTGTTTCCCACTGTCTTTGCTTCCTCGGGCAGTTTAGCACTTCAGGCAGAGTCCCCTGTGCCATGAACGTGCCAGTCTTGGGTCCTGTGTCCTGACTCAGGAGGGACTGGGGCAGCTGCGTGTTGGGTGGGAGTCATTCCTCCGCATGTGCCAGGGTGCATGTACCTGCAAAAGCAAAGGTCACTGTGTAAGATCCAGTGCCTCTGCCTTTTGCTGGCAGCATGGAGCCCTGCAGTCTGTGGATGTTGGTCAGGGTCCTTGGTGGGGACTTGTGAGGCAGGACATAGACTCAGGCCCCGATGTAGGAGGAACCTGGGCCTCTGTGGGGAGGTCAACCTCAGTGTCAGCAGTGTGGGAGAAGCTGGTGGTGCCTGTGATATGTGAGGCCACTCTGGCCATGCCCAGGCTGCGCCTGTGCCCCTATGGGAACCTCCTATTTTCTCCTCTTGTGCCAATGGCTAAGGCTGTGTCTGGATGGCCTCCTCTGCATATATAGGGTGAGGCTGGGGTCAGCGGAGTGGGTAGTAGGACTCAGCAAGGGGATTGCTGTGACTCAGTGGCTGGTGGTGGCCATGAGATGTGAGAGGAGGCCACTGCCCTCTGGGCTGGTGTGTCTGAAGCACCTCTGCCTGGCTCCGTGGGCCTCTGCAGGCTGGAATCTCTGTACTTGACTGAGATTCTCTTTCTCAGCTGAAATGAACCAAGTTCCTCAGTCACTGACCACCACTCCCAGCATCTCTTGAGCCTAGTCTGAGCTTGAGGCAGCTGACAGGTCTACAGGGGGAGGGTGGCACCCTGACTCTGCCCATGTGCTGCCAACCCTAAAGGCTGCCCTCCTGCCTGAACCCAGATCCTCTACCATGCTTCTGCTGTCTGACAGGCCTCAGATTCTGAGCTAACTTCATCACCTCCTTTTCATCCACTCTGTCTCCAGGGAGGACAACCCTGTCGCTCTGGTTTATGTCCAGCCTCTCTGGCACTTATGTCAGCAGCCTGTCGAGCTGGCCTCAGACCCATCTTATTTCACTCCCACCCTGTTTCTCTCCTTGCTCTGGGGGCCAGTCCTGCCCTGGAGGTAGTAGCCTCCAACAGCACCCCATTCGCCTGTCCTCTAGCCTCCCTGGACAGGGGGCTACTGCTGTGAGCACAGGCTCTGTGCATCAGTGCCCACGAGGGCCTGGGGTGTTGCATGCAGTGATGCTTGTGTGAGTGGGGATGCTCTCAGCTTTTGAGTCCCTGCAGCCTCACAACCACCAGAGCCTGGGATCCTTTGTGAACCCAGCTGGGCTTGCTGGCAGTGGGTCAGAGGCCAGGCTGATTCCAGGGCTTCCGCTTCAGCATTTAATCTATGGAGGCTGCCTGGACAGCAGTCACTGGAAGTGTCTCTCTGGGCCTGCGCTTCCCTGAGGAAGACTGCTCTTGGCTTGGGTGCCATTGTAGGCGGCCACTTCTCCCATGAGCCCCCAGCTTGCGGGAAGGTTATGTTGCATGCTAGGCTTTGGAGCTGTCACCACCGTCTGTCTAGGAACTCTCATATCCAGGAAGGGGAGGATGACAGCTCTGGCTCCAGCGAGTGTTAACTGTGGTCCAAGCCAGTGGTGCGAGTCAGTGTCATGCCCAGCTTTTCCTGGGGTGATGTGTGCACATCCTATGCTTCTCTGGACAGAAGGTGTCACCAGTGCTACAAGAGGAGCATGTGCCGTGACATTCTGTAGAAGATGTGTGCAGTGTGGGTTTTGCCCTGACGTATTACTTCTGGTCTTTTCGAAGGTTGTGGAGCTTCTTGGCATTGCATACCCCGCACTTGGGCACCCCTACATGTGCATGCACCCCCCAAGCCCAGCTTCACTCCTAAGTGCTGCTGTCTCCCTTCTGGGTTGGTCAGTGCTTCTCTGGCTGCCACAGTGATCCTGGACTGTACAGAGCCAACTCCCTCCTCTCCACACTCATCCCACAGTGGCTGGAACCGAAGTGTGCAGACCGCCTGGCCTCTGTCATGGTTCTCATCGTCTTGGATCATGAAAAATCTTGTGAGCTAGAGCCTGCTAGTGTGAGCCTCCACCTTCTCCAGGGTTCTGTTCTCCAGGTGTCCCTTTGCTTGTTAAAAAAGAAAGATGGGCTGGGGTCTAGCACAGTTAGCAGCCACAGTCCACGCTGCCCACAAGGCCTCAGGGACAGCTGCAGCTCAGAACCCACCACAGCCTCTCTACCCCCAGCCCAGCCCAGCCCCAGCTTGCCCACTGCCCTCCTCTCTGCTCCTGGGAGCTCACTGTTTTAGGTTCCATGGCAAAGGAGATCAACAACTCTGGCCTTTGTCCTTCTTGCTGCTGTCACCGAGCACAGTGTGCTTGAGGCTCACCCATGTCACCAGCAGCCAGATCTCCCTGTCTCTCCTGCAGCGTGTGTGTATCACACTGTCCTCGCCTGGTTGCCCAGCTGTCAGCAAGCATAGGCTGCTTCCACCTCTGGCCTGTGAGTGGTGGGGACGCTGCTGCAGTGAACGCCTGTATGCCATAGTCTCTTAGCGGATAGCCAGGAGGGGTGGTCTGACCACACCGTAGTTTGTATTCGATTTTTGAGCCCCTTTGGTACTGCTTTCCATGTTGCCTGCAGTGATTTTCAGTCCTACTCACAGTGCGAAGGTCTCCTTCCAAGCCTTCGCCTCCCTGCAGCCCTATTTGCCTCCTCACGGCAGAACATTTCATAGGGTGCACCCCTCCAAACAGCACTCCACTCCGTGCACCTTAAATATGTGTAGCTCTGATCTGTCAAAAGAAAACTATAATCACCCATCCAAGGGCAGTTACCTGCCACTCACATTTAATGTGGTTCTATTTAGTGTTTTCGATGTTTTACAAATTCTCAAAAAGGTACATATTTGTGACCTTTATAGACTTTATAGACTTTCTGCATTATTTCTCCTAGGGACATTGATGGCAGGACTTTGAACATCCTCTTCCAAATGAAAGCTAGACCCACTGGGCCTCCGTGTGCCCTTTCTGACTGCTCCCCTGAGCGGGGCAAGCCAGCCCTGACTGGGGCTTCCAAGAGTCATGAAAACAGTGAGGTGCTGGGGGTTGCTGCCTGGGTGGGTGCCTCCCTGTATGAACGCTCTGTCTGTCCCACAGCCCCCTCAGCAGGCGAGTGTGACGGAAATCACACTTAAAAGTCACCATGACCTGTAAGAGTCCTGCCTGTAGGCACTGTCTGGGAATTTCTGTCTTTGGCACTCAGGATGCTTCCCCTTCTGCCAGCAGGATGTGCTCAGAAAACGTAAGCCACGCCTATGAAAAGGGCAATTTGGTCAGAATTAGGCAATAGAAGTGACGTGGGGTCCCCTCCACATTTCCCACCCTGCACTAGCCCCAGTGCCCAGTGAGTAGGGTACGTCCTACCAGCATTGCCCCATAGCCTCTTTGTAACTCAGGCCCTTCTACTGCTCCTGCCCCCTGAGATGGGTCAGGTCTCTCACCTGCCTCCCAGGTGTATTCCTCAGCAGCTTTCGTGGCCTTGTCACAGGCTCAGAGGAGCATGGAGCCAGTCTGGCTGGCACATGTGGGGAAAACGTACTGCTATCACCTCAGGCTTGGGCCAGACAAAGCAAGTGGGCTACTCTGCAGGGAAAGGTGTGTCTGTCTCTCTGAGATCGTGAGAACCTGGACAGATATGTGATTCTGTACCCAGGTACTACCAAGATTTGTTCCCCTCTGCCTCTGAATGGATGAGGAGTCACTAGTGGGCTGGGTCTGGGAGCCATGCCAGGGCCGTGGCCCAGGCTTGTGGTGATCTGGTGTTAGGAGTGATTCTGGCAGGAATCTTCTCGGGGAACCTGGGAGTCTCTTGAAGGTCCCTGTGTGACAGCAGTGGCCAGAGTTCTCTGGGGCACCGTCTGCTTCCTGTGCTGTCAGGGACTGACCTCTGTAGTTTGCCGTCTCTCTTCTCCCCTCCTTTCCCTGTAGTCTGCTGGGCCTTAACTTTATGGGCGGGGATTTGCAGACTGCCCCATTGATCTCTCAGGGGTTTCTTTTCCTTTTTCAGAGCAGTGGTATATTAAATGCATGTCCGTTTTGGTGCTTTATTTGTAAATCTAAAACTGCTTGAAAACATGAAGTTTACTTTTTAAAAGGCTTGTTGTGGCACTTGACTTGTATCTGGTAGCACAGTGTGGTTAGGGCTACCAGAAGCCCAGCCAGCGGTGCCATCTGTCCCCCTGTGTCCTGACTAGGTGTAAGGTACAGGCAGCAACTCTGCTTCTCCTTGGCTCTTGAACCTGGAGTCGCTGCTGGTCATGCAGATAAATGTGTGTGTGTGTGTGTGGAAAGGCATCCAGCCTGCTCTGCTCCATCTGCCAAGATCTGATCGTGGGTATGACAGGAGGTAACCCATCTCCTTCACGTGGATAAAGTGTAGGTTTCATGATTTGTTTTCAGATGGTACTGACAGCATTCCTGGCTGCGCACAGCCTGCAGAGTGCTTCTGTGCTTGCGAGAGAAAAGCCCACCTTTAATGTCACCCAGAATCACACTGTGCTCAGGGCATGGCCAGGCCTCCCTGGAGGGAGGCAGGTGGGCCTGGGCAGGGGAGAAGGCTGCACTGGGTTCGGTGTACAGGGACTGCACCTGTGTACCTTCGCTGCAAGGGAGGATGATGCTACCTCGTGGCTATGGGTTCTGTCCCTGGTTGCTTCCTGCTGGGGTATGGGGATCCTCTGGGCCTCAGCTGTTTGCATTTGCACTAGAAGAGTCTCAAGCCTCCAGAGGCTTCCGTGGCTCAGGGCTACCTGGGCTGGATGAGGCGACCAGAGTCTAACTCTCTGGTGTGCTGCCCTCTGGCAGTCTGTCCCTTGGAAGGAGTCTCCCTGCAAAGCCCTTGCTGTCACTAAAGAGTGGGAAGCCTGGCTTGAGGCTGCCGCAGGCCAGCAGGGAGTACACTGTGGGCACAGAGGGGCCCTGCACCGTAGCTCTTTGGGTGCGATGTGACCCTGGCTGCTGGGCAGCCCTCATAGCTGCTTTTCTGCTGCTCTGAGTCCAGGACTGCAGCCAAGCTCAGGCCTACTCCTCCTGCACCCTCCTGTTCCACTCTTGCCACAGCAGTCCCTGGTGCCCTCTGCCCACACTGGGGATACCGCCTTTCTCTCTTGGCTCTTCAGATTCCTTTCCCTCTGATCCTGGTCTAAGCCACTTTTTGTCTCCCTGACAGCTGGTGGCTGGCGTTCTGGGTGCTCCTCTTGTGCCCAGATTGCCCATCTTGCCACCCTCAGCCTGGCTCAGTAGCTCTCCCAGGCCAGCTTTCCCTCCTGAGTGTTTGGCCTCCACTGCCCAGGGCCCACTGTGAATCCTGAGGCCCTCCGTCCTCTGGGGGCAGCTGTGTACCCCCTTCCCTGTGTTGGCCTGTGCTTTCTCCCTCTCAGGCCCAGACCTGGCCCTGGGAAGTGGCAGTGGTGGGCACAGAGTAGGGCAGAGCTGATGCAGGCATCTGTGCCTGTGCAGGTGCCTGGAGGCCAATGGGCACTTCCGGAGTCCACACCTTGTACAAGGGTCCCTGAGTCACCAAGGCTCTTCCTTAGGCTGCCAAGGCAGATACACTGAGGTTCTTTTCATAGGAAAATGACGGTGACTTCCTCCTTGGGCAGGCGGACGGGCGGGGCTGGCTCAGCAGAGCCTCTTACTCAGCCCTGGCTCCCTCAGACACCTGTGGGATTGGTCCCAGCCGCTGGGTCCCGCTGTGCCTCCATGGACGTGTGCTGTTCCCTGGTTGTCATGAGGTGTAATTAACTCATGTCTCTCTCTCTTTTCTTTCAGTCTGCAACTGTGTCTGATGGGGGTAAGTCACAATTCCTGATGTATATTTTTATTGTTTTAACAAATTTTTCAAGTTGTGGAATTGTCTTTGTCATCTAACATACACAAGAGACCTGAATTCGCTTGTCTCTGTCCCTGTGAGGTTGGGTCTCATTGGGTGGGTTTGGGGTGTTCTCAGGGGCCACTACATGTGCCTAGAAACAGCTGGGCAGAGGCATAGCGCCTGAGCGCCTGGGTAGCTGGGCCCCAGCACCCTGCTACATGCCCATGCGACAAGTTAAAACACGCCTGCTGTTCCCTTGTACAACCAGCTTTTAAACCAGCTGGTTAGGATTTCAGAGCTCTTGCTGAATTTGAGCAATTCTGGAAATCTGAGCAAGGCGCTCAGCTGTGCAGTCTCCGTCCTGGGGGGTGTGTGGGGTGAGCTGGGTGCCGGGGACAGAGAGGACCAAGCGTTCTGTCTTAAAAGGAGTTTGTGCACAGGGAAGGATTGTTTTAATGGGGCCGATCCAAAAGAGAATAGCTGGATGCGCCCTCCCTTTCAGGTTTTCCTGATGTAATCCTTGTCTTTTTGGTTCAGTGATTTTTCTTTAATGTACAAATGTGCCTGGCTTTTTGTAGTCTTTGTGTGCAGGAGTTTACTGTGGTTGTCTGTCTTTCCACCCTCTGGGAGCTGGCTGCCGACATCTCTGATGGCTTCTGCATTCTGTTTTCCTTCCCACTGGGCGGCCGACAGCAAGAGCCACCAGTGCGGGGACAGGCCCAGGAACGAGGACCGGGGACTGGGGAGCTGCATGTGGGCTTCTGGAACTTCCTGTTGTCTCTGGCTGCTCGACCTCAGCCCCTGGCTGTACAAAGGGCTGCTGTCACCTGGCAGGGCGGCCGTGGGAAGTGCGAGGAGGGCGTGTTGAATTACACACATTAATCCCAGCCCGGGTGAGGGACCACGCTGACGGATGAAAAGCTGTTTCCTGTGCTATGTGCACTGCTACTCCTGTCACATAATCAGTTTTAAACTGGGAGTGGAGAAACTTCCTTGATTCGGGAAACAGGCCACACTGCCCAGCCTGGGATGGAAGCCAGGGCTGCTGGGCTCTGCGCACACCTCCCGGCCACTGTGTTCTGACTTCTCCTTTCTGGTAGAAGGCGTTCATTTTCGCAGAAGTGTGTAAAGCTGAGAGTTTTCTTGACCACACAGCATTTCTTTGTCTTGTCCTTTCGCACTGCTGGGTATTAGTGCAGGGCCTCACATGCTGGCGAGCGGTGCAGCTCCGAGCTGGTCCCCAGCCCCAGACTGTAAATCAGTTTTCTTCACCTCTTCAAAATGTTGTTCTTCTGCCAGGAGGTGGGTCCGTGCTGTTTGTGTGGTGTCTGTGTTCCAAGTTGTAGTCATTGCCCTTTCTGAATGTGGGAAGCCCCTGCCTTCCAGCCCCTCTGGCTCCCTGTGCCCTTTCTGAGGAAGTGGTGTCCTGGCGGGTGGTTCCCCTGCCCCTGGGGCTTTCCATCCTTGGCTTTTCTCCACCTCAGACCCTGGGGCAGCAAGGACCAGCTCTCTTCCTGGCAGGGGGGCTTGGCTGGGTGGGTGTCTGGGCGGGTATGCTGCTCCACATGGTCATGTGGTTTTAGTCTCTATTGGCTTTTATTGTTTTCTCAATTTCAGTTTCTTTTTTGAGTGTTAGAATAAAGGTTCTAGGTTGGTTATGGTGGTGTACCTCGAAATCCCAGCCCTCTGAAGCAGAGGATCAAAAATTAGAGTCTAGCCTGTGCTCCTTAGCAACTTAGTGAGGACCTCTCTCAAAGTAAAGTAGAATGAAATGAAAATTTAAAAAAAGGTTGGAAGTATAGCTCAGTGAACCCCTGGCCTTGGGTTCACACACACACACACACACACACACACATACAGGTTGTCTGGCTCGATGTAGGGGTTTGTGTATTATCTGTCTTGTGTGTCCAGGTGAGGGCACTGGCCACTGTTACCCACTTGCTGGGCTCAGGCATGGAGGAGAACAACTCCTGCCCCGCTGCAGAGCCCAGGGCTGGCTGGACCCCAGCTCCTACAGACCCCAGTGCTGTCTTGCACCCTAACCTGCCCAGGTGCTCATGGAGGGGGCTGGGCAGAAATGGGGTGTTTCCACTCCGGTGAACAGCCAGCCGCTGAGGGCCTGATTACCTCTGGGGAAAACGCACCTCACGTTGAAGAAGGGCGGGGCAGCCTTGGGGAACAGCCTGTGCCCAACCCCACCTCTGTTTTGTGCCCTCTAATGACAAGAGGGGCACTTGATGTCTACCAATGCCCCTGAGCCAGCTGGATTCCTTCCCTCTGGTCCACACCACGTGGGCACCTGATTACCTGCTCTGTCCATCTGCTCTGTGGCTGTCTGCTGTCACCACATCTCCCTAAGAGAGCAGGGCTGAGGGCCACAGATTTTTTTTTTAGGTTTTTTGAGACAGGGTCTCGCTTTTTGTGGTTCAGGCTGGCCCTGAGCTCAGCCTCTAACTCACATCACAGCAATCCTCCTGCCTCTGCCTCCCGAGTGCTGGGATTACAGGCGTGAGCCACCACGCCTGGCACTGTGGTATGTGGTATGTGGTACTGGTTGCTGCTGGGCATGAGTCTCCACGCCCAGTATGGTATGTGGTTACCAGGGATTGAACCCAGGTCCTTGCGCTTGCAAGACAGGCGCCGGAACCACTGAGCTAACTCCCCGGCCCGGGCCACAGATTTTGGCTTCAAGAGGGAAGAGCTTTGAGAAGCTTCCTGGCACCTGCCTTGTGGGTTGTCGCCAGGGGACATTAAGTTGTTAGGAAGCCCTGGGGACAAGCTGAGGGGTGTAGCTCAGTGGCAGAATGCTCTCCTGGTGTGCTCAGCGACCTGCATTTCATTCTCAGCCCTGAAGAATAAATACATACATAAATAAATAAAATTTTTAAGAAGTCCATGAAGGTGTGGTCTTCCCATTGACACTAAGGAATGCCCTGCTGGTCCTGGGCATGGTGCAGGTGATGGCAGATGAGGGAGGTAGTGCCAGCTGGGCTCACAGCTCCTCCAAGGTCCCTCCCTTGGCCCCTTTGTTGGTGCTCCTTGTTCTCGAAGAAGGTTTCTCGAGTCGCTGTGTGGGGAAGTTTCAGGGTTACCTTCCTCTGAAGAGACTGGCAGCAGGTAGAGGAGAAGAGGAAGCCCGTGGCAGCATCACTGCTCACACTTGCAGAGCATTTATAGGACACATGCTCTTCCTTATGTCTGCCTTGTGGAGTGGTCACTGTCTGTGGAAGACTGGTGGTACCTCCCACTAGACAGTACCAGGGATCACCTTTCAGGCCAGGTATGGGACCTTATTTTTTCTGTCAAAAGACCCTGTCCTGACAGATGGGACACTGACAGACAAGAGCCCCTTCAGAGACAGCGTTCCCAAGGTACCACTCCCACAATGACTGAGCAGTGGTGCCACCTCAGGGTCTTCTCTGCAGGCCTGGACCTGCCTGCCCCATCCTTTACTCTCCTCTGCTCTCCAGGGCCGCAGTGCCACCACTTGCCCAGAACCTGGCCCTGTACCATGCCCTAGTCTCTGCTGTCAGTGGCACCACCTGCTCTGTCCAAGCCCACCATTTATTTCTGCCTTCACCACAGCCAGCATCCTGCCCCTTGCATATTTTGTCTGTGTTGTTGCATGGTTGGTCCCCACTAGGAAGTGACACAGGGTCCAGCGCAGGGACAGTTCTACTGGGTCTGGTGTTTGACCTTCAGCAGAGGCCAGCCAGGGTGCTGCAGCTAGACTAGGTTAGTGTAGTGACCTTCAGAGACATTTTCTTTTTAGCAGTGGAATGCTGTCAACAAATAATCGGTCAGCCTTGGCAATGAAAGCAGGTGTGGGTGAGCTGGTTGCCCTTCCCAGGGTTTGGGGGGGGTGGTCTGGCTTTGGTTGTTCCCAACCCTCCTGGGGGCCAGGGTGGGCCAAAGAGAGCCTGGCCCCCATTTCTTTGCAAATATCTGTCCCTGGCTCTGCTTTCTTTGGCCTGTTCTTGTAAGTATTCCTCCTGTGTGCCATGTACAGAGGACAGATGGGCCTGCAGCCTCCTCCTTAGCTCCTACTTAGCCATGTGGCTGTCATGGGCAGGATGTGTTTGACGAGGAGAAAATAGGCCACAGGGTTACAGTCCTGAGCTGCCGCCCTGGTCTCCCCATGCCTGCTGGGCACAGGGGTAAGCTGCCTGGTCTCAGCAGCAGCTCTGTTCCAGATGTGTGGACAGACTTGGCTGTGTGGGGCTGGCTGCCCTCCCAGGTTTCTGCCCTTGAGGTCCATTGGAGGCCGAGTGATGGGCAGGCTCCAGGCCAGGTCTGATGGAGAGCCCCTTCCCATGTCAACTGCCTCTGCCCCCACCCACTAGCCCTTATTTCCAGAAGGGACTGTACTGTTTCCAGCCCTAGGGTATGGGTGGTGCCCTCATCCCTGTTCCCAGATGTGGGGTGCACAGAGCCCAGGAAGTGCATTACGATCTTGGGCAGTCCTTGGAGCCAGTAGCCTTCCTGCTCACATCATGCTCCCATCCCCTGGGCAGTGTGAGATTTGGGGACTCTAAGGGTCCTGGGGAGCCCTCTCCGAGTGCCTGTAGGGTGTAGCGGATCCTGTCACAGGCCCAGCTGCTGTTGTTGCCAGGGGACTTGTGGAGAAATTAAAATATAGAGCATTAGAATCTCTAATGTTTTTGGCAATGACTTGCATTCTATAAAATTAAGAAGGACAAAGAGAAATGTAAAAGCTTGAGAATAGTGCCATGGCTATTTGGATAGCATTGTTTGATGAATTCAGATTTTTTCACATTAAAAATCAGTATGGCTTAATTGTGCATTTTCAAAACTATTTGCTGAGTAACACAGATGGAATGCTGATGTGCATGTGCTGTGTGAGGCAGGAGGTCCCTAGGTCACACTCTGGACTAGGACTTGCATATCAGACCCAAGACCTGGTGGAAGATGAAGGTTGAGTAGCCCTCATGTCTTGTGCTCGAGTTTCACTGGAGAGGCTGCCTGGGAGCGGGATGCTTGGTTTCTATGGGGAGCCTCCCACATTCTTTTGGGTTCTGCAAGATGTTTGGAGAGTTTTTATTGGCAGTTTTATTATGAATTTTCTTTTCTAGCAAACAGAAGTTCAAAAGTAATAAAGCCAGTGACCATGCCCCTCTCTTCCTGATGCAGCATGTGCACCTGGGATGCGTTGGCATGGGGTTTTACTGGAAGCAGGTGAACCCTTCCCTCCTTTACACAGCCAGAGCAGTGGCCCTGGCTCGTTCACCATGGTGTTGGAGGGGACTGGGTACCTAGATCCGAGCACACTTGGGCTCTTGGGGAGACCTGCCGAGTGGCTCACTTGGGGCTACTCCATTTGTTGCATGTCTGGACTGAGATAGGGCTCTGTGTGGAGAGCCCCTTCACCTACTCTATAGCCATCGTTCTTTGGCTGGAGTTAGGGACCCAAGTGTCAGAGCTATTGGAAGAGAGGACAATGCAGTCCTGTTTGTGAACGCTCATGTGCAGGAGAGTCTGGTGCACAGACTGTGGTGCTTGTGTGCTTTTGGACAGAGTGGGGAGGAGACCTGACTATAGCCAAGAGTCAGGGAGAGCTGAGCCTCAGGTTGCATGGAAGCACTGGGGGCCAAGGTTGCTTCTGAGTTCCTTCACTTAGGACCTCAGCCTGGCGCTAGGCTGTGGTGGCCAAAGCTGTCATCTGGCCTTGGCCCATGAAAAGCCTCCCTCTATAGAGGGTACTGTTCCCTGGCCTTGCCCTGTGCATGCCTCAGACCCAGGTAGGGCCACAGCGCTGCCAAGATCCCTTGCACTCCGGTGCCCTGGCCTTCCTGACCTGTTCCGTCTGGAGCTCAGGGAGGAGCTGCTCTTTCAGGCCCTTTGCCTGTGGCGCGTGCCACAGGGGCTACCCAAGGATAGCTGGGAGGCCCCGAGTGCTCTTCTGGGGCCCATGGGGAAGGACCATCGCCCAGTGACAGAGGGCACCTTCTAAGCAGGGTTACTTCCTATTTTGTGGTTTTCTAAAGCTGTGTGGCAGGAGAGAGGCCAGCTCTAGAGAAGCAGTCATGCTCAGACCGTGCTCTGGACCATATTCTTGTAGGCTGTGTGTGGGCTCTGAAAACTCAGATCACAGCAGCCCCTCTTATGGGGGTTCTAGCGGTTTTCATCACTGTAGAACCCAGGACGTGTGGCTCTTGACCCCTAGCTCTGGGCCTGGCTGTCTAGTGGTCTGGTGGTGGCTGGAAGAGCAGCCCCATGTTCCGGAACCCCGAGAATGCTGGCTGCCTACTAGTGTGAGAAGCCAGAACATCAGGGCAAAAGTGGGGACAGGAGTATTGAGACGCACCCTGAGTGGTCAGAGCCTGTCTTCTGCTGACATCCCGCCATGGCAGAGCGTTGGCCCCAGGGTCAGAGGAGGTGGTTTGGGTCTCACCATCACGCCTTGCTGACTGCAGGAAGTTAGGGCTGCTCATCCTGCAGGCTCTTGGTTTGTCTAGCACCATGTGGTGAAGCACTGGTGACCTGGTACAATGTGTTCCCGAGGGGTTCTTAGGCTGGGCGGTGCCGTGAATGGTACCTACCGTGTACCTGGCTTGGTGCAGTATTTCCAGCCCTCATTGGGTCCTGCTAGGGGCTGGTGTGGGCGCTGCATGGTTTGTCTACAGTTAGTGCCCAGGCAAACCACCTGGGAGAGGCCTGCCCTCTGTGCCACATGCTGATGTGAGCAACATCTTTGCCGAAGGAGAAGTCTTGTGCCCAGGGACCAGGATGGAGATGTGGTCAGGGACATGGGAGGAGCGGAGATCTGATTGCCTGGTTGCGCTTGCTTCTGGGGTGGAAGGGAAGATGGGCACTGACTGTTCAGATCAGGAGTGACATGTCCTTGAGGAGTGAGTGTGCCAGCAGCGGGCTGTGCTGGGCTACAGGGCTGGTTGCTGGCTTCTGGTCACCTTCTCATACCAGCAGCAAATCTCTGTGGCCTTGGTTTGTTTGGCCCTGTGGTGGTAAGAGCTTCCGTACAGGTGCCTTGAATGGCCAGAGCAGCCAGGTCTGAGCGGCTGACCTAATGTGTTGTCTCACCACACTGAAAATGGCGCCTTTCGGGTTTGCCTGCATCAGGTTCACGTGGCTCCCACCAGTGTCGGTTTATGCTGATGAGTGCACTGACGTCCAGGGCTGTGGCCAAGAGCAGAGCACCTGCCTGGCACACACCAGGCCCTGGTTCTGGCCCTAACAGTGCAAGTAAAGAAGCAAAAATGAGAAGGGTCTGGCTTCTGCACTGTCCAGTGTGGCCAGAAGGCAGCCCAGGTACCCGGCCCGCTGCCTGAGGCGGCTACCCTTGGTCCTGTCCTCACCCATTCAGTGAGTTCTGTGTGCTGCTCGCTTTCCAGGTGCCAGTGAATGAACAGCTGCACGCGTGCCTGGTCCCTGCCCCAGGTCTGCCCAGTGGGCCTTTCACGGCTGCCCGTGTTGTGACAGTTCCCAGCACTGCATCTTGGCCAGTGTGAATATGTCACACGTAGGCAACATCTGGAAAGGAGTATAGATAACACGTGTCTAATTAGAACACTTAATTGATGTTATTACACAAATTATACTTTATATGAAATGACATGAATTTAGAAAGGCCTTTCTTTTTCTCTCACATTTCATGATACTAATTTGTTCACTTTAGATGCATTTTTGTTAACAACTGTTCTTTAAGTAACAAGAACTTTTTGGGAGACATGGTCTTGCTATGTAGCCCAAGCTGGCCATAAGCTGGTGGTGCCAATCCTCTTGCCTCACCCTCCTGAGTGCTGAGTGGGCACCACCATGCCCAGTTGAGACAGGCCATCTGCACTGCCCGCATCCACATGGCACCGAGGTGGCTGCTCCCCTGGCAGTGGATGCCTCGCCTGGCTGTGCCTAGTTTGGGTTCAATGTGCCTTCTGCAGTGTGCAGAGTCTTCCCTTAGTATTAGCCATGTAGCCCCATCCCAGAACTTTTCTCCCGGGGCGGCCTCAGCTGGCTCCCCTGCCAGCACAGGCTGCTGCATGGCACTGTCCGCCCTCCAGGCATCACGCGTTCATAGCATCGACGTAAGGCTCACCGTCCTCTGACAGCAGGGACTCAAGTGCCTGTGTCCTGTGTTCTCAAGAAGTGCCATTCAAGACTGTGCTAGCTTTTCCTTCCGGTTGTCTGCCTGTCCTTACTCATTTGTAAAAAGTGCTGTGGAGAAAGCACCACCATGCCTGGGATTTTATGTACGGTGTGAATCAGAGGTGAGATTTTCTTTTTAATGTGGTAAAAAACATTGAGCAGGTGTCTTAGCTCGCTGTGTTTGAAGCATGACCTGAAGCGTTCAGTGCCTTTGTCAGGTTGTCTTCGTCTTGGCTCTGTTTCTGGCCCCCCTCTACCCATCACTTGCTCAGGCCTTCATGTCACAGTTACTGTCACTGTGTTTGCATAGCTCCCTCCTTCTGTTTACCTCGAGATAGCGTTGGTGATTCCTGGCCTCTCACATGGTGAAGCCAGTTTCCCAGTTACTGGCAGCTTCCCAGAGCCGTCTGAGCTGGTTGAGATACCATACTTCTGGAATCTGTGAGCTGCTTTGACCAGAAATGTTATCACCAGCCACAGGCAGCTCCTGGCAGATAGTAACTGTGTTTGTGACTCCTGTTACGTAGCCGTGTACTCTGCTCAGACCAGGTCCTGGGAGTGAGTGGAATCTGTTTGCCTTTTAGAAAATCATCTCTAGAGGAGTGACCTCTGTGTCCCTGAGGCCAGCCCTTCCTGAGCATATTCCAGGCCCCTGGGACACTCTGGTTGAAAGAATAGGAAAACCTGTCCTGTGCCAGCCTGGGCAGCAACTGGTGCTGAGGGGACCTCCCACATCAGAAAGGGCTCTGGAGGCACTGTGTGACAGGGCACAGTGCTGGTTTGGCAGTGTGGTGTGTCCGGAGACCGGAGCATGGTGGGCAACAAACAGTGTGAGCGGGACCAGGCAGCAGCTCCACCATCACAGCTTGCGCCTTCATCCTCCCCTCTGTGTGGGCTGATACCACCCTGCGGTGCTCAGGACATACCTGTACCTATGGGAGCTGCCTGACGATGGCTGCTTCATGGCATAGCGGCAATTCTGGCCTCGTTTCTGTCCTGATCGACCTAGGACCTGCATGTGATTGCCGGGAGGACCAGATGAGGAGAGAGCCTGAGGAGTGACGAGACACACAAAGGGAGGAGGGGTGGACACAAGCGCTGTGCCGATGCCAGAAACCCAGCTTCTTGGCAGAGCAGCAAGAAGGATGCAGGGAACTGAATGAGGAGATGGGTGTTACGAAGAAAGAAACTAGAGCAGTGTCGTGTCGGGCAGAACAGCTCAGGGTGAAGAGTTGGTGCGACAGACAGAAGATGGACAGCACACACTGAGACAAAGCAAGTGTGTGGCATGGGGCGGGCCCTCCTCAGGGCCAAGGATCCCGGGGCAGAGTGAGCCAGAGTGAGCCAGAGCTCAGGGGGCGGGAGAATAGCAAGGGTGGAGGGTGTGTGGAAGACAGATGAAGAGATGGCGCTGGCTGGAGCTGTGCAGCCCCTCACACCACAGCACGTGAGGTGTTTGGCAGAGTAAGGAAGTGGGGCGTACAGGTCACCTCCCCCACAGCAGCCACGGAAGAGAGAGGTGAGATCTGCACACTTGAAAGTTTGAAGTTATAGTTCTAAATAATGTGTGGGTCAAGGAACAAATTAAAATAGAAATTCTAGTACAACTTGGAATTTTTAGAAATTATGATGTTGCATACCAATACCAGTGGGATGTTCCCTGCGTGGTCTGCAGAGAGGACTTTCAAGCCTTAAGTGTATATGTTAGAGAAACTTTGGAAATGTAGGAAGTAAGCATTCAATATAAGAAAGGACAAAAAATAAAAACAAATTAAGGATAAAGAAATAAAGGTGAAACAGATTAACAGAACAGCACAAAACACATAGGATACACCTGTCTGTCTGTCTGTCTATCTATCTATCTATCTATCATAGCTAATTAGTAACACCAGAACCTGAACCTTGGCAAGTACAATAAGAAATGGAGGGAGAAGATGAAAACACCAAGAGTGAGAAGAGTCCTGAGTGCATTTACGGAATAAGCAAAGTTCTGAGAAAATTCTTGAGCAGTTATAGCGAAATAGCTTTGATTGTCCAGATCCACTGGACAACTCTTAGGAAAGTACAGGTTATCAGAGCGGTCAGAAGAGGAGGGATTAAGTCAGCAGAGGCTGATGGGATTTGGGAATCAGATCCATCCCTCCCCGCCCACTGCCCGCGCCCAGGCTAGGGCTGGGTGGCATGTTCCTCTGCTCTGCTAAGTGATGCTGCACTAAGAAGGTGCCCTGCCCATCCAGTCTGCATGGTTTTAACAGAGCGGAAGCTCATTTCTTACAAGCTGCTGCGGTCTGGTTTTGTGGCCATTCCAGTGCTTACATCTGAGCCAGGCTGTCGGAGTAGCTCTATGGGGAGCCCTGTGGTCCTCGGACAGGAGCCCCTTGTGCTGCCCGCACAGGAGCCACATGTCACACAGGCACGTTGCAGCCAGCCTGACAGCAGGGCTGAGGAAGCATCGATCGTCCCAAATGAGAGGCCACAGGCACTGAGTGCACAGTGGAAGGCGAGAGCCACTCAGGGCCTTCGCAAGGCTGGCATAATTATGACACAAACCTGAAAATGGATGCGGACAGCCGAGAGAATGAAATGACTACCCACTCTCACTGAGGAACAGCTGAAACTTCCTGGGTGAACACCGGGAACTGCACCCACCAGTGTTTTTAAGAGTGGTTTATGTGGGCTGGGGATTTAGCTCAATGGTTCTGGGGCCTGCTTTGCAAGTGCAAGGTCCCCAGTTTGATACTGGTAACCACATATAACAATGCTGGAGTGGTGGCTCACACCTTTAATCCTAGTACTCAGAGGCAGAGGCAGGAGGATTGCTCTGAGTTCAAGGCTGGCCTGGGCTACATAGTGAGCTCAGGGCCAGCCTGAACTACAAAGCAAGAGACTGTCTCAAAAAAAAAAAAAAAGTGGTTTATATGGGGTCATTCAACATTAGGGCATTTTCCTCTCAAATCATTCATTCCACAGTTCTTTTTTTAAGTTTCCCCTCTCTTTCAAAAGCTGTGGACACTGGGGCCGCACAGTGAGAACAGGAAAGTCTTTACTGTGAGAGCATCTCTTCTGGGAGTAAGTCACAGGCAGCCAGGTCTGTCAGGTGAGCACAGCCAGGAAGTGAAGTGCTGGCTCGTGTCATTGACGGCTGTGCTTGCCATCAGGCATTGGAAGCTTTCCACCAGAGCCAGAGTGAGGATGCTCTGACCCCAGTGAGGATCTGACCTCATGTTATGGGTCTGGCCAGTGCTGAGAGACAGAAAGGAAGAAACTGAAGAGTCATTATTGACAGTGGATATTACCATCTACAAAACCCAAAGCAAAACACATACTGAGGCCCGAATTTAGGAGGAGTGGAGCTCACGAGAGGGAATGTGTGGCTGTCCCAGAAGCACCCCAGTCCTGGTGGGAGGACAAAGCGTGGAGTCAGCTGGACGGCTGAGTACCAGGTCAGTAGGAGGTTCATCCCCTCGGACTGGAAACCAGGACTTTCAGTGATAATACAGCTTTGACATTTAGATTTAGATTTTTAAAAGGACAAAATGTTTTATGGCTCGTGCATTAAAACTGCAAGGTTGATGCCTGTCTCTCACTGGGTGCAGCAGTCCTCAGGTGTCAGCACGGGGCGCTCACGGGTTATAGGAAGCTCAGTAACACACTGGTTACCCAGAAAGGGGCGTCCTCACTGTATCCCTGTGTGTTCAATGCACCCTGCTCACCGCTCACAGAGCCTGTGCTCCATGCTCCATCCTTGCCACCGTCTGCAGGAGGAGGAGTGGGCGGCAGCACTGGCTCCCAGCCCAGGGCTCAACTCTGAACCCACTCTGCAGCCTTGCTGTGGTCAGGGACCTGGGCTGGGAGACCAAGCACAGAGCTGGCCATGGAGGAGACGTTGGTCAGGGGTGCATGAGAATGAGGCTGCCACTTACTCACCTGAGGGAGTAGACACAGGCAGGTGGCTCTGAGAGCCAGTGTCAGGGCAGGCGCTGAGCTGTGGACCCCAGGGGATCATTCAACATTAGGGCATTTTCCTCTCAAATCATTCATTCAGAAGTTTTTGTTTTTTTTAAGTTTCTACTCTTCCAAAAGCTGCAGACACTGGGGCCATGCAGTGGCCTGTGCACACCTGGCATGTGGCAGTGTACAGGCCTTGGGCCAGGGGACGAGGACTTGCAGGCGGTCAGGGGATTTGGAGCCTAGGTTAAGATCCTGGCTTTTTAATCGTGGTAGTTTGATGCTAGGAGCCACTGTGTCAGCCCTGCGCCTGGTGTGTGACCCTTAGGGATGTGATGGCAGAACCATCACAGAGTCCAGGCTGCGTGGCTGCTGTCACTAGAGATGCCTCAGTTGGCACCTAGTGTCTGAAGTGGTTCACTCTGTGTTTCTTCTTACCGCTTTCATCTAAATGGTGGGCTCTGTTGCCACGTCCTTCGTGGCTTTATACCCTCAACAGCCCTGCCCTACTGGCGCCAGGTGTTTCCCTTGCCCCTCCCCACACTACACCCTGTGTACGCAGCTAGCAGGCTGTGTGTCCACACTCTTGTGTGGTGGCTGCATCTTGGCTTGAAGGGCTGGTTTAGAACTATGGCTGAGGCTCCCTCAGCCTGTTTGGTGGGCAGCATCTTCAGCAGGGCCCCACCACCCTGTGGGTTTCTCTGCGTGATAGCAGTATTCGTTAGCACGTAAGTATCTTACCATCAAAATGAAACAAGTCAGCTTCAGCTTCACATGGGATTCACATTGGGGTGTTGAACCTGCAGCACAGCACATCTGCCAGGAGGGCTGATTGTGGCACTGAAGGCTGTGAAAAACCTGCCACTGAGTTATGTTACCCTTGACAGGGAAGGAAAGTACTTTTTTTTTTTTCCTTTTTTTGAGACATGATCTTGCTTTGTAGTTCAAGTTGGCCCTGAACTCACTTTAGCTCCAACCAGCCTTGAACTCAAGGCCATCCTCTTGCCTCTGCCGCCCGAGTGCTGGCATTACAGGTGTGAACCACCATGCTTGACATTGTGGTATGTGGTTACCGGGGATCAAACTCAGGACCTTGTGCTTGCCAGGCAGACACTGAAACCACTGAGCTAAATCTGTGGCCCAAGGTAAGTTCTTTTCTAGGTGAGCCAGCATTGTGAGTGAACCCAATAGGGCTCACTGTGGAAACGTGTGCACATCCCTTTTGGGTTGTCCTGGGCTCCCCGCGGTCAGACACTACCTGTTGTCCCCACCCATGCCTAGTCCTGATTGGTGGCTCTGAGCCTGGAGTTCTGAAAGTGCAGTGTGGCACATGACAGAGTTGGCTGTCTCTATATCCCCCCACTTACCACACTGGCCCTTTGCTGTTGCATCCTGCCCACTCCCGTGGCCCGAAGCTCTGCTGTCATCTGCTCTAGTCTGCTTGGCATTTTGCGCTTAGAAGGACTAGTGTCCAGATCTGCCAGGATGGCTGTGGATCCTCGGTGTGGGTGCCACCTCAGGGAGACCCATGCTGGGCTTTGGCGCAGGCTGTGGCACTGCTATCCGGAGTAAGCAGTCGTGTCTGGCCTGCTCCTCCCTGATAGCTGGGAAGTTTTGGGGCCTGGAGGTCCTGGGGAGTCTGTGGCTCGTTCTGGGCTGCCTGTCTTCAGCAGATCAGTGTCCCGAACTTACGGCTCTCCAGAGTTGGCTGTTGTCTTAAACCTGGGGTTTCTCAGCCCTGTGCCTCGAGCTGCCATTGGACCGGGGCTTGGGACATTCTCACTCAGGCAATGGGGGCCACCTGTTGCTCCCCTGCTGCTGCCTTGCTGGGTCCTGTGGGATTGTTGAAAGGAGGCCTCATTTGCTTTCAAATGGGGAGCGTTACCCAGTAAGGAGTGGGGTGAGGCTGTGCTGAGGCCTTGACCCGGCTGCCAGGTTTCTGTGCAGTTGGTGGTTCGAGGACTCCAGTGGGTCTGGAGGACCACAGGGGTTGCACTGTATTACACAAGGCAGTTAGTTCTGTGGGACCTGGGTTGAGACACAAGGTTGGGCCTCCCAGTCCTGCAGCTGTGAGTTCTCTCTCCCTAACAAGGAAGCCAAGGTGAGACTGTTGAGGCTGGGTGACTGTCACAGTGTGGCGCCCAGTGTGCCCTCTGAACCTCTGTCCCACTCAGTTGTCCTAGAGCCCTGTTCTGGCGGTGGCCTTTGGGTAGCTGTCTACAGCGTCTGTTGGTGCCAGGTGAAGGTGCCCTGGAGCACTGCTGTGGGCATAGGCCTTACTCTTCAGCAAGATGTACACTTAGGTCTTTATCTAGGAAGGAATTATAGTCAGGTCTAGGACTGCACACCTGCATCCAGCACTCTAGAAGGCTGAGGCAGGAGGGTGGCAAGTTTGAACCCAGCTTGGGCAACTTTGGGAGATCTTGTCTCAAAATGAAAATTAAATTAAAAAAAGGCTAAGGATGCAGCTCAGTGTGAAGGCTCTGGGTTCAGTCCCAATTATCACAAAAATAGATAGACATATAGCTAACAAGGGAATGGGAGAGAGATCCCAAGCTTCATTTGGGAGGCCATGTCTGGCAGTGCTGTGGGCAGTGGGCCATTGGCCTGGCAACTTCCTGTGTGCTGCAGGCTGGGTGGATGAGGGGAGATGGGGGGGCCTTCTGGTGTGGGAGGGGAGCATATGCCTGCCTGTTGGGTGGCACTAGAGGTGCCAGTGTTCCCTCCTGGCTGTGTGCCAGGGCTTGACAGCAAAGACCCTCAGCAGCTTCCCAGACTCTGGGTCTGAGCTGTAGCTCGGCAGATGAGCAGGTGCCCTGGAGCTGTAGACTTCTGTTCTGCTCCTCTGTCAGAAGCCACAGCAGCACATGTGGGTCATCAGGACACGGGCGTGCCTGGCTGGAGGCTAGGGAGTGATGGGGCATGTGAGGTGTAAGCAGGAAACCTGTGGTGCCCTGTGGGATAGACAAGTGAACTGATAATGGGTCAGTGGTCTTTCTCACCTCAGAGCCCAGCTGAGGGCGCAGCAGAGGAGCAGAGGCAGGAGAAACCAGCAGCAGGAGCTGAGGGCAAGGATGGGCCTTCATCCAGCTCTTAGCAGAGTGCTGGGCCCCAAAGTGCAGTTTCTAGCCCAGGAGGCACATGGCCTGGGTGGGGTGGGTCTTGTCCCTGCTCTTCCAATGTTGCATCAGTGGGGAGGCAACTGAGCACAGGCTGCTCACCTGGGAGGGGCCGGCTCAGCTGTGCTGGCATCGAGTTCCTTTGTGCCCGTGTCATCCTGGTGCTGGTGACCTGGGCCTCGCTCCATGGACCACTGGCTGCCTGGTGACCTCACACCTACACTCGGGTCCTAAGCCCCATGATGCTCCTGCCAGCTTCCAGCCAGCATGAAGCTATAGTTGGGGCGGAGCTGTCTGCCAGAGAGAGACCCTCGGGCTCTGAGGAACTGGATGTCAGAAAGTGTCTGGATAGAAGGGAGGCCCTGCTGGGCTGGGCTTCTTTTCAAACTTTGTGGAGCTTTCCCAGAAGGAAGTGTTGCGATGTAGCACCTTTCCATGAGTGCTGCTGTGGTGAATTAGTGCGGTGAGCAGCGTCCATACCCAAGCACCTGCAGCAACAGCATGGTCAGCACTGTCTTTGGGTACAGCCGTGGCCTTCCTTCCATTGGAGTATCTAAGGTGTTGGTGCCATCGCTACCTACGATGGGGCATTGCTGCTGTGGTGTCTGGCCTCCTGCTGTGAGGATCAGCTCCTTCCCTGGAGGCACTGTCCCTGCATGCCTCGAGGCCTCCAGGCCTCTGAGGCCTCTGAGGCTCATCACCGTGGGGCACATTTTCCTTCCTAAGTGGTTCGGCTTGGTCCAGTTGTTTCTTAGTAACTGAGCACATGGCTTGAGATCGTGCTAGGGCTGGCGATCATCTTCTCGTGGAAGAGATAGGTTTTCTGTTTACGGAATTCAGACTTTGTGAAGTTCAGATACATGGGGAAAGAGCAGTTTAGAAGTCTCGCAGTTATTAAGAGGTCCTAAGTATTTTTTCCTTCTCCTCTGCTCCTTTAATAAAGAACAGGATGCTGAAGGGGCTTCATCCCCACACGCAGGCTGAGTGTGTGGTCACCGGCTGCGCCACCGACCTGAATAATTCAGGCTGGCTTGGCAGCCGCAGTGGGGGCAGTGAATTATGCATGCATCTTCCAAGGCTTTGTGCCTGCACTCCCTCTCCAAGCACTCAACAAGGGCCTGGGCCACCGTTCTCCAGCAGTGCTGGATCCCTGCAGAAGCTGCAATAACTTGTCTTCCGGGGAAGGCTGAGCTAAGGAACAATGTCCCTGTGTGTGGCCCACGCCTTTGCCTGGGGCCGCCCGGGCTGAGCGGCTGACCTGGGTATGGATTCAGAGGGGTGGTTTGCAGTGAATGGTTGGAAGTATTTGGTTAGATGGCATCACAGTGGCTCTTATCAGCTGTACCCAGGTAAAGTCCTCTGTCCGTCTGTCACCTTGTCATGGTTGTCGGGCAGGCTGACTGTGCGGTCCTCAGGTATGTTTGCCTTGGGGCAGGCCTGTGCCCTGCTGTGTGCCTGGGAGTGGAGATGGTGTGGTGCAGCCCCCTGGGCCGAGTGGGCTGATAGGCTGGGGAGGCGGTGACAGCTGAGGCCTGGCTGTGCACACGTCTGCGGGCTCCTCTTGGCGCAGCGTGACCTACACGACTAACCCACTAACATGGATGTGGCAGCGTTTCCAGCTTCCAGCAAATCTGAAACAGACTTTTAAAGCTTTCTGGAAAAGCAGTTGTTTAGTGTTCGTGAGGCCTTGGGTTCCCTGGCACCTCAAGAGAAAAAGAGAGAAAAGGAAGAAATGAAGAAAGGAAAAAGGAGCGAACTTTTGCGGAGATATTTCTTTGACTCACAGGATCAAGTGACAGAAAAGCTCCATCAGTGACCAACACTAGTAAGGGCTGGTGAGGACCATGATGGACACATGTGCTGCAGTGGCTGCTTATACCAGGAAAGTTCTACAAGTTTGATGTCACTGGCCTTGGTGGTGATGTTTTCTGGGTGTTTTTCCTTCTTGAATTTAGGACACAAAGTATGGTTTTACGTAAGCAAATGCTTATCTTCACGGGTCGGCAGGTGAACCCCACTTGGGTGAGCAGTAAACCTCAAGACCAGTGTTTGCTCCTGTCCCAGTGTTTGCCTGGCAGCTGGGGTGGAGCCGTGGCTCTTCAAAGAGTCCCCTGTGTCTGTACGCTGGGCCATGGCCAGACCCACTGTGGAAGGCTGTCCTCCCGGTCATGAGCACTCCTGTTGGCTGTGGGTCAGGATGGGCAGGGCTGAGATTTTGACCCCACACAGGCACCTCCTGCCTTGGCCTCCTCTCCACTATTCGTATGTACTACTAGGTCTTGTATGTCTCTGCTCTTTCTCCCACAAGTCATGGGTGCAGGTTTTGCTCAGAAGGAGTGCTTCTGATGGAGGATTTCCATGTGGCTATTGCTGTACAGAGGCACTGGCTTCGCCTGCCCACTGTGGCCCTCAGGTGTGACTGTCCTCATGGGCTGAGGCCTGGGCATGAGGACAGTCACTCCAGCAACCTTCTCGCAGCCTCCGAGCAGAGCCCAAGGAGAAGTCACCAGACAGTTTGCAGGTTACAGACCGTTGGGGTTGAGTCCTAGGTGTCGAGGGAGGTGGCTGTTCCTGCCTGCACAAGCCAGTGTACCTGGCAACACGGCCTCGCCCACCGCCCCGGAGGTGGCTCATTTGCACCTGAAGTGGCTGCGTCCTTCTTCTCTGAGCGGCTGCCTGCACCCTCTGCTGTCCCTTGTCATCCTGGCTGCCTGGGGCTGCGCCTTCTGGGGCTGTGTCCCCTTTACGTGACATCTGTGCAGGGACATCTGGCCCCGAGCCCTTCACAGTGCATGGATGCTGGTGGCATGGTGGAGCCTAGAATACCAGGCCTCAGTCAATTGTTTTTAAGTGTGTTAAAGTGTCTTGATTAGACTTTCAGGCTGTCATTGTCAGTGTCAGTCTCACGAAGTCCTCAGTATCTGCCAACTGTGATATAAATGAGCAGAGAAGCGTGTGGCCACATAACTTCCAGAGCTTTGAGAAACTGCATTTCATTCTGTGAGGAGCACCTCACTGATTGGGGCAGAGCATAGTAAGTTGTGTGACACCATCGCTGGCACCTGGGTGTCCATGCCTCATGCTGGGCAGTGTGAGTTCTGGTCCTCCTGCCCAGCTCTTTGCTTTCTAGGTTCTGGTTACTCCTTCCGGGCTGGTGCTGGGGGAGCCTAGTAGGTCTGGACACCACTGAGCCCTGGCCCTTTGTGTGTGATCTTACTTTTAAAAAATAAGCAGAGTACACTTGGAAGCTGGCATACAGACAGAAGGGGGACCCTCCTGGCTCCAAGCCTGGCATGGTGTCCACTGTGTGGCATGCCAGTGTTGGTACTACCCAGGGTGGTGTCTGGCCACCCCAGCCTTAAGACCCATGGAGGATGGAGGTTCTGATCCTTTGCTCTGGCTGATATGCAGGGACTTCTGTCTTAAATTTTGGCCTAGGATTCTGGGCTCCCACACATGTGTTTTCAAACTCCTTTTTTTTTGGTGAAACTGAGGGTCGAACTCAGGACCTTGCACTTTCCAGGCAGGCAGCAGTACCACTGAGTACCTCCCTGGCCCCTTCGCATGTGTTTTAATTGCTGTTTCCATTGGAATAATCGGCTGAGGGCTTGTCCAACATGCAGGGGGACCATGTTGCTCAGGCGCTGAGCCCTTGATCCTGGTCAGCCAGGCGGCTGCAGGAGGTGGGGAGCTTAAGTCCCTGCAGTGCACGCTGGTGAGTTGGCTTTGTGTCTGCCGATTCCTTTTCTCCTTAGCAGTTTCTTTGCTGTCCTGCCTCCTTTTGGTTGTTCCTCTTCCTTTTCCTTCACACAGGCATCCTCACAGAAGAGGAGGCACCTGTCGATCTGTGTGTACCGAACCACCTTTCCAGCTTCCTCTCTGTCCTTGGCCTGAGTGAGTGCTGGATCTGCACGGAGGTTCGGATCTGTGTTCTGTGTCCCTCTGGGATAGTCCTCACTTGGAAATTTAAAAAGCCTCCCAGGTGCTTGCAGTAGTTCCCTAATTTCCTTTTTTGCACTTAAATCTTTGGGGCATAGGTATTGAAGGCAAATATCTAGCTGGAGTTTTTCAGACATGTCTGGTTCCAGTTCCCATGATTTTAGCCATGTGGTAAGCATCCAGGATCTCTTTCTAGGCTTTGTCCACCATCCTGTGTGCAGCTGGCTTTCCCCAGACCCATGTAGGTGGCAGTCTGGTGGCACAGTGGAGCCTGCCTGGTTGCTTTCTCTGCTTTGCAGTTCTTCACAGGAGCTAGCCCTTGGCTTGCCCAGTCCTGACAGAATATCATGTGCTTTAGGGTCTGTCCTTATTTGTGCTATAGGTCCTGGACATGGATCCAGTGTGGCTGCCCCAGAGAAGGACCATAGGAGATGCACTTGAGTGTGTTCATGTGTGTTTTGTGCCTCACACGCACAGGTCAGAGAGATCTCCCTGTGGACGGGGATATTGGAAATCTTACAGATGGCACAGCGGACAAGGTGGCAGAGGTGCTGATTGTAGTGGTGGCCCTGCGAGGTCCTCAGTCCCCAGTGCTGGCCATACTGCCTTCCTGTACAAGTGTCCCTGTGGTGAGCTTGGCATCTCCTGGGCATGCTGCTCAGAGCTGCACCCCAGCCGAGGGGCAGAGTCCTTGGGAAACTCGGTGGCTGATGCTTAGGGAATGTTTATCTTAAAAATAGCACAGACAGCATGGTAGGTTCAGAGCAGAACTTGTGTGAATTCAGAACCAGTTATATAATAGCTCGCGTGTCTTTTTTTTCTGTAGCACTGTAAATTATGTGGCTCTCTGACTTTTCCTTTCTTTTTTAATCTGAATGATGGTTGAGTTTTAAGTGACTGCTGCCAAGCACAATTGCTGAGTGCAGCACAGATCCAAAGGCCTGTGTCTCGGGAGGCCAGCTCCCTGGCCCTGTGGGAGTTGCCAGGACATCTGCAGATGGGTGTAGGGGAAAGGGTTCAGTGTCACTGCTGCCCCCTTTGCTGACCTCTTCACCTGTTTTCCTCAATCTCCCTTTGCTGTAAGGACACTTTAGTACCTGAGCTGCAGCTGGAGCTCATTAACCAATTCCCAGGGCACCACCCTGTCACCACGTGGCAGGCGGCCTGGAAGGTCTCTTGCAGGCAGCAGTGGGTCAAGTGTGTTCACTACTTGGAACAGAGGAAGGAGCGAATGTGTGCAACAGCAGTGTCTCCTGAGACTGTGAAAGAGCGTGGGATCTGACCAACGCAAGGGTCACCTTTGCCAGGTTTATAGTGCCAGGGTGGCACCTCCCTTGCCTCACCAGCCATTGACTGCCTAGAACTCAGAGCTGGTTCATCTCTTGGGACAGCCTACACTGGGAACATGTCCTGCCAGAACTGTGACAGTTCCAAAAGCATCTGCACATACTGGTCTGTGACTCCTCGTGCCCCTTTCTCCTGCGAGACGAGGATACCACCACACTGCCCCTCTGGCAGGCCAGGTTGAGGAACATGTTTCCTCCCGGATAAAAATGAATGAGTCACCAGGTGACACAGATAAGAACCACAGATCTGGACCTGGTGTCTGATGTTCCCACTGGGAAACAGCTGCACGAGGAGTACACAAATCATGGAAGCGCATGCAGTGTTTCCAGGGGTCCTGGTCACAGAGGCGTGTGCAGCGTCCCCAGGGGGCCTGGTCACGGAGCCGTGTGCAGCATCCCCAGGGGGCCTGGTCACGGAGGAATGTGCAGTGTCCCCAGGGGGCCTGGGCATCCACTCCATCTGTCCTGGTGGAGCTCTGCCCTGTATGGTCCCATTCATGTCGCTATGTGGGCACGTTTGTGTTTATGGGCGTTGCCTCCCTTGCTCTTCTGCTGGTCATTTGCCATTTCAGCTTGACAGGTGTATACAAGGGCGAGCGTATGTGTGAGCAAGTGTATGTGTGGCCCCCAGCCTGGGGTCTGTCCCAGTGCATGTCACTGACTAAGTGGGTGTGAAGAAGGCAGAGCTGGATGTGGGGCCCGAGTGAGGCCCCAGGAGGCGCAGGCCGGGGCCGCAGGTGCGTCTGTGCTGGTCCACAGAGTTGACGGGCGCTGACCTGAAGGACTGTGTGAGCAGCAACAGCCTGAGCAGCAATGCCAGCCTCCCCAGCGTGCAGAGCTGCCGGCGCCTGCGCGAGAGGAGGGTCGCCAGCTGGGCCGTGTCCTTCGAGCGCCTGCTGCAGGACCCTGTCGGCGTCCGCTACTTCTCTGTAAGTAGGCACAGTTGCCTGAGGGGACCCTTCCTGAAACTCGTGTTGCTTTGCAAGCCCAGCACAGTCGCAGATAGGTGTTGCCCCATTCCTTCTTGAGAGCCCAGGCCAAGTGGACCTAGGGAGGGCCGCTAGGCTCTGCTCTCTGCTGCCCCTCAGCCCCATGGGTCCCCTCCTCAGAGCCTCTACATCAGGAGGCGAGCAGCTCCGGTCATGCTGGTGTGAGGAGGGCACAGCTGTGAGTGCCAGGGTGTGGTCCTTCGAGGCCCAACAGCCTTGCGTTCTTCTTCCGAGGCCCACAGCTGGATCCCCGGGAGGTTCTAGGACTGGGTTTCTGTGGAAGGGAAAGCTAGAGAAGCGCAGGAGGACATCTCCAGTACCAGAGAAGATTGTGCGGAGGGTGCTGCTCACCTGGCGGTGTTTCTTGTAGGACTTTCTAAGGAAGGAGTTCAGCGAGGAAAACATTCTGTTCTGGCAGGCCTGTGAATATTTTAATCATGTTCCTGCACATGACAAGAAAGAGGTGAACTTGCCAGCACGTGGACTGTGGAGGCGGGCAGATGGGTGGAAGGGGTCGGCTGGCCTGGGGTTCATGCCCAGCGTGGTGGGAGCAGTTGACAGGGAGATGTTTCCATGCAATCTGAAAAAGGTCATTTCTTTTTTGGAGTAAAATTTTAAATATATGTGATATTTAATTCTGTCTGAACATAGTAGCATAAATGCCTCCAGCCACGCAGCTCTCCCCAGCAGGCACATCCCCCTCAATGTGCTGGAGTTGTGAGGCGGGGACCAGGCCAAGCCCCTTGCTCCTTTGGGCTGGGCTGCGCTAAGGGCCCTGTGTGACACCTGCAGCCGGCATGGGTGCCCAGGGCAGCACCACTCCAACAGCCCTCCAGTGGCCACTTGGAAACAGGGTGTGTGGGGGGTGCCAGCTCCCCTGAGTTTCTCCCTGGCTTGAACTTTTGTTTGTGCACTTGAGCCTGAAATGTTGGTGGGGAAGTGAGTAGAAAAGTCTGGGGCCAAGCGGTGTGGCCCCAACACAGGCGGAAATGCACGTGTGGCCCCAGCTCTGGTGGCTCAGACCTCCCCACCCGCCAGCTCTCCTACAGGGCCCGGGAGATCTTCAGCAAGTTTCTGTGTAGCAAAGCCACCACACCTGTCAACATTGACAGCCAGGCCCAGCTGGCGGATGACATCCTCAACGCACCGCACCCGGACATGTTCAAGGAGCAGCAGCTGCAGGTGCTTGTTTGGGGGAATGACACTTCTGGGGTGACACTGCAGCTCACCATAAGGCACCCTTTGTGTCACCGTTCCTGATGATCATAGGGCAGCCACAGCACCCACAAGAGTAGCAGAGGATTGCATTGGTTGCGCCAGCTGTGAGACACAGGTTCAAAGTCTGAGTTGTTTCTCCCTTGTGCACACCGTTGCATACCTGTAGGGCCCGGGCCATCTTTTATTTATTTATTTATTTTTGAGACAGGGTCTCACTTGGTGGTTCAGGCTGGTCCTGAGCTCAACCTCAAACTCACATCACAGCAATCCTCCTGCCTCTGCCTCCCAAGTGCTGGGATTACAGGCGTGAGCCACCACGCCTGGCACTGTGGTATGTGGTACTGATTGCTGCTGGGTATGAGTCTCCACGCCCAGTATTGTATGTGGTTACTGGGGATCAAACCCAGGTCCTTGCACTTGCAAGACAGGCGCCGGAACCACTGAGCAAAATCCCTGGCCCAGAGCCATCTTGCTTGTGTAGAGGCGGTGCTCATCCCACACATGCTCGCTGGCCTCAGCAGAGCCGGTCAGCACAGAAAGGAGGCACGTCTCAGGGCAGTATTTAGCAGGCTAGTCTGCTCATGCTGCCAGCTTTATATTATTGCCAGAATCTGTTCTTTTGTTTTTGTTTTGAGACAGGGTTTCATCATGTGGTTCAGCCTGATCTTGAACTCATTATATTGTGCAGGCTGGCCTCAAACTCACAGTGATCTTCCTGCCTCAGCCTCCTCAGTGCTAGGATTATAAATGGGCGTGCACTACGAAGACTATTCATTTTAAGGGCTAGTTGGCCTGAAGAAGATTTAAAAGGCATGCTGGAGAGCAGTGCCAAGCTGTTGAGGGCCCATGGGTGGTGGCTGAAGCAACTTGTCCTTCCAGAGGCAGGTCTGTGGGCATCTGTGGCTCCGCATCGCCTGGACCATGGCCACAACTGTCCTGTGCCATGACCTGTTGTGGTTGCTCCACAGATTTTCAACCTGATGAAGTTTGACAGCTACACACGCTTTCTGAAGTCACAGCTGTACCAGGAGTGCATCCTAGCAGAGGTGGAGGGCCGCACCCTCCCTGATGCACAGCAGGTGCCCAGCAGCCCAGCCTCCAAGCACAGCATTGGCTCTGATCACTCCAGTGCATCCACGCCCAAAAAGGTTCGGGTCTGGAGCTTCAGCTGGGGCTGGGTTAGCTGCGGGGCTCTGGCGTTGTCTCCTTGGTGACAGCATAAGACCTGTGTGCTGCAGGGACACAGACACTTGGCCATAGTGTATGCTGTGCCCTCGGCCTGTTGAGGGCCTGTGGAGCTCTTGCACAGCATGCAGTTTGCCAGTTAGGCTTGTATGTGTTTGGGACAGTGAATGGGGTTTTCACTTGCCCACAGCTGAGCGGGAAATCGAAATCGGGAAGGTCCCTAAATGAAGATGCAGGGGACGAGGACAGTGAGAAGAAGCGCAGAGGGGTCTTCTTCTCCTGGTCGAGGAGCAGGAGCACGGGGCGGTCCCAGAAGAAGAAAGAGCCCAGCGACCATGCCCAGGGTACGTGTGCAGGGGTGAGGGGAGGGAGCCAGGCCTGCGGACCGAGGCGGTGCTGTCTGTGTCCTTCGCCCGCTTCTTGGTGTGAAGTGTTTGGTGGGAGGTTGGGAGGGCAGTCGAGGGCAGATGGAGACACGAGGCCCCTCACCCGTGCATCTGCTGGCAGCCGGCTCCCCTGGCTCTGTCTAGGTCTGCAGGTGGAGCGGGCCATCCCCATGTCTCAGTGCCTGCCTATTGGTGACTTCACTTTGCTGTCACCTGTGACAAGGGACAGGGAGAGACAGTCCTGTGCGGCGCGAGAAGGACCAGTCCTACATGAGCCTGGCCTCCCTCTGGCACCGTGGGGCAGGTGCTGGGGACGCCTCACTCCAGGCAGGGACCTGTGCAGCTGTGCTAAAGAGCCAGGAGGGCGGGAGCATTTTCTCCTGAGATTTTCACTAAAGGGATCAGCCTTGAGCAGTGAGGGTCCTGCCTGAAGCTGTGGTCCCCCAGCTTGGTATCTCTGGCCTTCATAGGGCCCAGGGCTGAGTGAGCCTCGCTCTTGCACCTGCTCCTGTTGCAGGGTGATTTTCAGAGTGAAGGTTGAGGGAGGGTGGTGGAATCACCTCTGCAGGAGGCAGCCTGTGGTGAGACCCTGTGCTCAGTGGGGCTGGGAGAAGGGCCTAAGTCCCGTCTAGGCCTCTGCCTGGCAGTTGCAGAGCCATCTGGCCAGGGTGTCTGTGATCCTGGCAGTGGATTTGATTCTAGACTTTCTGCTTCAGCCTGGGGCTGAACGGAGCCGGGGGAACCTCCTTGGGTTGGGCCAGCAATCTGGGAGTCCCTGGAGGACCAGTGCCTCTGCTTTCCTGCCCTCTGACCCTGCCATCCCCAGAGCTGTGGCCTGACTGGGAGCTGGGCCGTTTTAAAAGGCTTCTGTGCCATAGACCTTCCTGCTGCATAGGCAGCCCAGGCTCCTGTAGGACTGCTTAGCAGCCTGGCCTATGGGCGCCCTCTGTCGGGGCTTTTGGGGAAGAAGCCATGCTCTGCACCCTGGTAAAAAGTGGCAGCCAACTGGGGCCCTCAAACTGCACTTAGACAAAAGTCACAGGTGGCATGGCAGGAGGGCAGACCCACTCTATACCCGTGCCCACACTGCTGTCCATGGAGCAGCTTCCATCTGCCAGGCAAGCAAGAGCAGGGTGGCAGCGGGTAGCACACGAAGGCTGAACCTGGCCTCAGCCTCTGCAGTTAGGAAAGCACATTTGAAGGGCTACAGGTGTAGCTCAGAGACACTGCCTGTCTCACAAGTGCAAGGTCCTGAGTTTAACCCCTGGTACTGCAAGATAAGAAGAAATACACTTGAATCCAAGATGGGGCCCAGGGCTTCCCAGGTCTGGAGGTCTTCTTCTGTCCTTCCTGTGTGTGCAGCCTGCACAGGCAGAGGCTGGGAGGTGGGATTTGCGTGTTTAATGAAGAAAAGTGAAGCTGTGGCTTTGGTCATCCAAGTCTCTGTTTCTCCCCATGAAGATGCCTTTCCTGCCAACGGAGGCTTGTGCCGCCGCGAGTCCCAGGGCTCCGTGTCCTCCACAGGGAGTCTGGACCTGGTGAGTGGTTACCCTCCCTCTCCTAAAGGCCATAGCTGCCTCCACTGGCTTGTGGAAACCCTGGTGTGAACACAGCTCAGCCCCGGGGCTCCCAGGAGTGCGGAGCTGCCAGGTGAGGAAGGTGCTGCCTGGGGACCACAGTCAGCCTGCACTGCAGTTCTAACTCCTTGTGTTCCTTACTGGTTAAATTCCCACTGAGAGCAAACGAAATGCTTGGGCGCCAAGTGCTTTGTCCTGCTGTCGCTGTCTGAGCATCCCTGCTCTAGCATCCCAGGTCTGGCACCCACTAGGGAGGTCTCCCAGGGCTGACACTTCCCAACCTGCAGCCATGTGCCGCCTGCTGTGAGTCCTCCTGCCTCTGTGCATGAAGGCTCAGGACTGCTGGTGTGTGAGCAGTTGCCTGATGTGTGGGAAGCCATGTTCAGAACTGTCGAGCTGCAGCAAGCGGGGATATGTCTTCTGCACAACTCTGGGAGGCCAGGTGGAGTGGCAGGGTTTGCCATGCACCTGCCAGCTCTGGCTGCCTGATACCCCCGAGCCCAGTGGAGTGGAGCAAGGAACCTGTCCTTGTGCTGTGCCCGGAGTCAGCAAGGTGGTCTTGCCTGTCTCTGGCTCAGTCTGGCAGGTGGCTCACTGTCCTGTCTACACTTTGGGACAGCAGCTGGGCCAGGTGCTTATCTCATCCACACCTGCCCAGTCCTGTCTCTGTGGTGATATCCAGGGCCTCTGGAGGCCTGGACTGGTCAGTACACCGCCCCGTCAGCCCTCACAGGCCTCACTTGTACAAGGAAGGCTGTAGCAAGGCCGTTCTCGGCTGTTGCCATCCTGCCAGTGAGTTTCCTGAACAATGCGTTGGTGAAACAGTGCTCTTCTGGATTTGCATCAGACCTGAGTCTGCAGGCTGTTGCTGGCAGAGGAGGACTGACACCCCAACACAGGGATCTGGGGGGACAGCGTGCCTGGTTCTTGTCCTCATAGCTTGGAGGCTCCCATGCATGGCCTCCACCAGCAGGATGGCAGCCCTGCTCCCATGAAGGCTATGCCGTACCATGTCCATAGCTCAGAGCACTCCCTGTCCTGCGGTAAGGACCTATTGCTATGTTGTTTGTCCCTTGGGCAGCCATGTTGGTGGCTCCTGAGGCTTGAACTCTTGTGCAGCTGCAGGGCTCAGGCGGGTGTTGCCATGGAGCTGGGCTGTCTGTGTCTTCCCAAGGAGGCGTCCCCATCCCATGACATGGCTGCCTGTCTGCTTGTTCTATAGCCAGAGGCCTGCAGGACTCTGGTGCCAGAGAAGGACAAGGCTGTCAAGCACTGCTGCATCCACCTCCCGGATGGGACGTCCTGTGTGGTGGCTGTCAAGTCGGGCTTCTCCATCAAAGAGATCCTGTCTGGGCTGTGTGAGCGGCATGGCATCAATGGGGCTGCGGTGGACCTCTTCCTGGTGGGCGGGGACAAGGTACTGGGCCACGCAGACTACCGGCCCTCGCAGGAGACCGAGTGCATTCTGGCCCCCAGCACCCCCTTGGCCAACTCAGTGTCCTCAAGCCCTGCATGCAATGCCGCTTTCATGAGACGCATTGAACTGGGTCTTGTAGTGGGGTCTTGGGTTGGGGGGGTGCTCCTGGGCCCTCCCTTGCATGGCTGTTTTGAAGCTGTTCCTTTTTTCTGCACAGCTGTGTGCCCACCGCACACTGCTCCACACCTTGGGGCCTGCGCGTCCCCACTCTAATCAGTCTCTTTGTTCCCAAGCCTCTGGTGCTGCACCAGGACAGCAGCATCCTGGCGTCGAGGGACCTGCGGCTGGAGAAGCGCACATTGTTTCGGTGAGAGAACAGCACCCACTTGGGCTGATTCCTGGCCAGTCCTCACTGTGGCCTCTGCTCTTCCCGGAGGACAGGTTGTTGGTGACTCCCAGGCACCTGGTAGAGGGTGGGGAAAACGGGCCACCGCTCCTTTCCTGCCTAGGGCGGCCACTTTGGCTTCAGACCACAGTGGGGAGGGGACACATGGCCGCACCAGCCTCTTGCCCAGGCTGCACCTGCCTCTGTGCTGTCTCTGTCCTGGGGTCTCTGAACATGAGGGTACAGGGTGGGGATGGAGCTCCAGTGGTCCTGTGCCTACCTTGGAAACACAAGGGCCCTACTTTGATCCCCGGTACTGGAAAAAAAAAAAAACCCAAAGCCATCTCTGAACATGAGGATCTCTGAATGTGTTCATGCTCTAGGCTGGACCTTGTTCCAATTAACCGCTCCGTGGGACTGAAGGCCAAGCCCACCAAACCTGTCACAGAGGTGCTGCGGCCAGTGGTGGCCAAGTATGGCCTGGACCTGGGCAGCCTGCTGGTGAGGCTGGTGAGTGGCAGCCCGCTGTCCTCTTGTGTGGCGTTGCACCATGTGACAGGGATAGTCATCTTTCTGATGAGCAGGAGGATGGCCATTGACTTGTACCTTGGTCCTTTGGCAAAGGACACATTGGCCATGTGGTTTTGCTGCAGGGGAACCGGAACAAGAGCAGCCCGCTGAGCCTGAGAGGTCCCCGCTGGTAGGTGTGGCCGGAAGCAGTGCTGGTGCCAGTCAGCTTCCTAGGCCTCCTGCCCCTTCCAGTCTCAGAAATGCCCCAGCAGCCTTTGCTCATGCAGCTGGTCCCTTGTGGTGTGAATAAGGGGTGAGGACAGTACTGCACAGAAGGACAGTGGGCACCTGTCGGGCTTGTCCCTTAGGCAGTAAGGCCAACAGCTGGGCCTGTGGGCACTGGCCATGAAGTGCTGTGTGGACTCAAGTGCAGAGGTTTGGGGCCAGCATCTGCCTGGTGCTGACTTCATTGCCTCTGTCTGAGTGTGTTCAAGTGTTTGTAGAATTCTCGTAATTTTCAGAGTTCTGAAGTTGGTGTCAGAAGTGCCTAGCAGTTTTAACATGAACAGGAGGATCCTCCTCCTCTGTTTAGTTATTCACAGACCCCAGGTCAAGGTTACCATGGAGCTGCTTCCCTACTTGGGCAGCTCTCAGGGAAGACCTGGGCCCAGGAGCAGCCTGCAGACAGCGCGAACTGCTTCCCTTCCCTTTCCTGAGCAGTCTGCCTGTGTTCTACTGTCCATGGGGAACAAGGGTTTGAAATGCCACCCTGCACTCGGGGGTCTCTTTCTGACCAGTGGCTGTTGTCACAAATAGCAAGTTTTTCCAGCAAGGACAGAGACTCAGGTGCCTTGCTCTCCATGTCTGCCTTGGTGCCTCAGGGATCCGGTGAGGTCAGCTGGCACCGAGGTTATGGCAGCATTGCCTACACTGACTCGAGTTCACAGCTGGGTGTGGCACCACACCTGCGTGCAGACAGTCTCCTGTGGCCTGAAGTGTCTCCAGCCCATGCCAGTGGTCTCTCTGTCACTTCCTCAAGTTTTGAGTGGAAAGGGTCCCAGAGCTGTTGCCAGCCATCCAGAAAGTTCCAGTCTGATGATATCCTCAGCATATCATCTCTGCCCTAGAGCGGAGAGAAGGAGCCCCTGGACCTTGGTGCCCCAATATCAAGCCTGGATGGACAGCGGGTCATCCTGGAGGAGCGGGACCCTACCAGAGGCAAAGGTAGGTGGACAGTGTGTTACCAGTCCTCCTGCCCCATCTGCTACTTGGGTGTGGGCAGTGCTATCCCATGTCAGTACTGTGGGCGTCTGCACAGAGGCTGGACCCTCACGCCTTTGAAGCTGCATGTAGCATTTCTCCCACTGAGCCCCCCATCATGGAGGATGCATGAATGCCCTTCTCAGTTGTGGGCGGGTGACAATCCCTGCCCGCTCACCCAGATGGTGTGGTGTTAGATAGCTTCAACTACAAGTGCTAGGAGGAGCCCTCTTCCTGGGGTCCTGAGTCACTACGGGACCAGGACCCTCTGGTCCTTCATTTGCTGCTGTGGCCTGGATCTGTTCCTCTGGGGGGAAATGGGCTGGGCCCCAAGCACAGTGGGGGACCAGGGTCAGGCCAAGTATGGCCTGCCACGCTGCTGTTGGCTTGGCAAAGTGGGCGGCTCACTTCTCTTTCATACAGCCCTGTCCTCTGATGCTGGGATGCTGCTGCTCAGCCCTGCAGCTCCCCAGGGCTTCAGGAACCTGCGCCCCCTAGTCAGGGCGCTAGCACAGGTCCTCAGGTGGCACTGTATCCAAGCAGAGCGAGTTCTGTGTGTGGCTATTGCCAAACATGGCCCAGGGGACGGGTTAGGTAGAGGGACCAGGTCCAGGGCCCAGCAGACTTGGCCCCATGTGTCCTTGCAGAGCCATGGCAGGTGCACATGTGGGGCCTGTGTTGTGTATGGGGAGCACTATGAACCTGGGTGGCAGAGCTGGGTAGTGCTTGCTAGACTTGGTGCTGCAAAGCCAGCCTGCCATCGGCTAAAGGGAAGCAAGGCTCGCAGAATCTTCTACTTCCCACAGAACTGCGGGCTAAATAGCCTCCAGAACACATCCTGTCAATCTGACAGGGCAAGAGCAATGCCGCTGCGCTCTCAGTGGGTGGGGCAGCTGCTAGCTGGTACACACACCTTGCACAGGGGAGGGCAAATACCCAGGCCCCTCTGTTCACCTGAGACAGAGGAGCCAATGCCATTGCACTGTGAGAGCCTCTGGGTCCCAGCTCACCGTGCTGTGTTTAGCATCTGCAGATAAGCAGGAGGGCACCTCAGCCAAGCCCAGCGCAGCTGCCAGCTCTGGCCCCAGAAACCACTCGGCTACGGTAATTCCCTGCATGTCTCTCTCTGTCCCTCTCGGTCCTGTCCCCTCTGGAGGGTGGTTCTCGGCCCTCCCAATCTGTCATCTGGACAAGGGAGGGGGCCCCCTCTGCTCCCCTGGGAGCCTGCTGGTCACCATTGTGTGGCACAGACTCTTGCTGCCTCCCCAAGGCCCGTGAGTGGTTGACCCCAGCCTGTTTCGCCCGGGGGGGCTGGGCTGTCGACGCTGTTCTCTGTCCTGTGCCATTGCAGTTGGTTTCTCAGTGTGTGCACATCCCGTGTCCATGTGCTCTGTTTGTGAGCCTTTTTACCTGTGACTGATACGTTGTGTGTTGTCGTGTGTTGAAATGTGAGTAGAACTGTGGCTTTCCTTCTGATGCAGGGAGAGGAAAGAACACTAGGCAAGTCTAATTCTATTAAAATAAAAGGAGAAAATGGAAAAAATGCTAGGGATCCCCGGCTTTCAAAGAGAGAAGAATCTATTGCAAAGATTGGGAAAAAAAAATATCAGAAAATTAATTTGGACGAAGCAGAGGGTATGTGTACTTTTTAAAACTTCCACATTTTTCAGTAAATGCACTACCGGTTTCCACTCTGCCCTGTCCACATCTGGCAGCTGCTTTCCCTCCCACCCTGAGGCTCCTGGTATAACTTTGCTGAAACCCTGTCTGGGCCAAGACCAGGCCTCCCTCAGAGCCTGGAGACCCCAGGAACCTGCAGCCCAGCCTCCCTTCAGCCTGTGCCCCATCCACACCCTGACTCCTGACATGAGCCAGGGCCCAGTTGGGGGAGCAGTGACGGTCCCACCAGGCAGAGAGGGAAGCGGGGTCCCAGGCTGGCGGGGCCATGGGTGTGCTGATTCTGCTGGCCATCCGAGGCCAAGAAAGGTTTGTCCACTGCACCAGGGCCCCCAGGAGAGCTGCAGGGTACCAGAGAGTGAGGGGAAGATGAGTCCTGAGTGGATCTCCTTTTCCTTGCAAAAGCTTGTAACAGAGACAGGGTTGGAGGGAGTCAGAGTGAGCAGCTGTTGCTGGCCAGACGGTGGGCTCTGCATCAGCAGGAGCGAGACTCGTGCTTGGACATGCATGTTTCTGAGGCTGCCTGGAATCGGGGTTTTAGACTCTGTGCCATTTAATTTCATTAGAGAGTGTAGTTAAATACTAGAGAAGCTGCGCTCAGAAGCCTGTGCTTGATTGAAGAAATGAGTTGCAATGCTAGGCCCAGGCCAATGGAGCAAAAGGGTGCTTGGAGCCAGGGGCGGAGCTGGGCTGCACTTGGGCCTCCTAGGGGCCTGGTGGGTGCCCGGCCTGTACTCCAGGGGAGACCACAAAGGCAGGAGGATGTGACTCCAGGCAGATATGGTTAAGGGCTGTAGCTGAGGCCCTGGTACCCTTGTCTGGCCATGACTCCCCCTTGGTCCTCAGGGGGCCCGAGCTCAGGCATGATGGGATCAAGTGGTCACAAGGCCCCAGGCCTGGCAACATCTGCTGGGCACCACACACTTCACCTGTGGGCAGGGGCTTTGAGCTTCCTGGTCTGGACTTTGTGGTGTTGCTCTGAGGGAGCGTGGAGCTAGCTGTTCCCACAGAAGGACAATTGTGCAGGAGTGGGGTGGGTGTCCTGCAGATGGGCTCACTGGAGCTGACCTGTTGTGTAGCTCAGCACAGCGATGCCTGGGCAGCACTTCCTGGGTGTGTCCTATTGTACTGTGCATCATTTGAATCTCTCTAAGACGTGGTCATTGTGGGCTTTCTTCCAATAGAGTTTTTTGAGCTTATTTCCAAAGCTCAGAGCAACAGAGCAGATGACCAGCGTGGGCTGCTAAGGAAGGAAGATCTGGTGTTGCCTGAGTTTCTCCGCTTACCTCCTGGCTCCACGGAACTCGCTCTCTGCAGCCCGGCCTCTGCCAAGGGCTTTAGCAAGAGACCTGAAACAACAGGCCACAGCAGGGAGAAGGCCTCCCTGGCCAGCGACAGCCCAGCCACCAGTCCCTGCTCAGCCCCGAGTCCCGGCTCTGCCCCGAGTCCCAGCTCTGCCCAGAGCCCCAGCTCAGTACACAGCCTCACTGGGGCTTTTGGGGCCACCCTACCTGGGCAGAAGGTGCAGGAAGGCACCACACAGGTCTGGAGGAGGCAGTCTCGGGAAGTCGAGGCCGGGGGCATCCAGACGGAGGACGAGTCCGGGGCCGACCTGACCCTGGTGGGGGAGGGGGACATCAGCAGCCCCAACAGCACACTGCTGCCACCGCCCCCCAGCCCCCAGGATGTGCTGGCACCTCCGAGAGCAGGTACCTCCGGATTCTGACCCTTTATCCCTGGCCCTGTTCTGCCCACTGCTCGTGGTATGGCCACTTGGTGTCCAGTGAGGGCACAGTCATGCTGAGTGGCCTCTGATGAGCCCTCCGTGGGATGCTGCGTCCACATAGCACGTGACGGTCATGGTGCCTTCTGTGGAAGGCGGGGACCCCCAGGGTGGTCCCGGAGGGGCTCGGGCAGAGGGACCAGTATGGAGCAGCTCCTGCAGGTGCCACGGAACCCAAAGGATACCCTGGGCATGGCCAGGATTTCTGAGAGTGTGATAGTTCCTCTAACCCTGCACAGCTGGCATTGTTAATGTCTCAGCCTCAAGGTGACAAAACATAGTATCTGTCTTGAGCAAGTAAGCCCAGGCACTGTGGCCACAGAGGACATAGCTCTCTGAGGTGACTGTCCCCATGCCCATCATAAGCTGGGCCCTTGGCAGACACCACTGCCTTGGTGGTACCCACTGCCCTTCGCATTATCCAGCATTGGGTGTAGAGCAGTGACATTTAGAGTGCGTGGCAGTGGATGGCACGGCTAGACAGCAAAGCTCCAGCAGGCATGCCGTAGATGTGCAGCGAGGAGTGCAGGAGTGCCCTTCGGGAGGCAGGCACCTTTCAGCGCGGACTTCCTAGAGCATGTGGAGGGGGCACCTACACCAGTGTCTGGACTTGACCCTGTCAGGTGGCCCAGGAGGTCCCAGGACAGTCCGGGTGGCCATCCCCGATGCATGCCCCCTGTATCTGCACATACCGGGCACTTGGGCAAGCAGGCCATGAGCAGCGGGCAGCAGCTCTGGGGACTCCGATGGTGATGCTGTCCTCTGCCTGAGTCGATGCTTGTGTGGTTTCTACCTGTGTCCTCTGTCTGTCCTTCCAACAGTAATAAACTCTCACCCCTCACTAGACTGCTTCAAACTCTTTTCTTCTTCATTTGAAAATGTGTTCCTCCTTTGAAAGACTATTTTAACTTTACTATACACTTTGAGGAAATTAAATGGCTTTACCTTAATATGCTGACCTTAAAAAAATATTCTATTCACTTCATGGAATTCTCACACATTTCGTGTGAGCCAAAGGCATCAGTGATGGAGCAAGCGACCCTGTCTGTCCCTGTCCAGGGCCTGTCCCAGTCCCCAGAAGCAGGTGGAAGACAGCTCGGCCAGGGTCCTCCACCAGAAGTCACCTTGTGGTAGGGTAAAGCCCTGTGGGTGACCCCATGACCCTGGGAAGCTATCTGAAGCCCACCAGACTGAGGAGCCCATGGCCCCTGGGGTTCTCCTCAGCCAGCGGCAGCACCGCCATGAACAGAATCCTGCTCACTTGTGGCTGTGTGACTTGGCTGCGTCTGGGTGACCAGACCAAGTGGTCACTGCACAGGGCAGCTTCCCCCCAGGCTGCAAGGTTGGCGGCAGTATGCACACAGGCCGTCTGGCAGAAGGGGAGAGTGGCACAGAGGCAAGAGCCTTTGGTTCCTGGTCACTGGGCTCCGTCCTGGAAGAGTGATGGCATGGGAAGGCTCTTCAGGAGCTCCTCAGCACACTGACACCCTGCGGCCTTCCTGGAGATGCCAGCTTTTCTGAGTGCTGGAGAAGCTGGCTCTTGACGGATCCCAAGTGCTGGAGGCTCTCATGCTGCAAGTACCTGCCATGCAGGGCCACCTGTCTGGGTGTGTCTGGCCATCTGGCCTTCTGACCTTCATCTGTCTGTCATCCTCCTCACTGCATCCCTGGCGGTGGCAGTTTTCCTGTGGTCCAGGGGTAGAAGGGTGGAAGGCAGCACCCCTCAGCTCTCAGCTGCTCCCCGACTCGACTGAGGGCTGCCCTAAACCACTTCTCACTGGCACAGTGGCCACCGCTCCCAATGTCCAGAGATGTAGCCATGGCCGCGTGTTGTGGCTGTGTGCCAGGCCACCTGTGAGGCAGGTGTCTGGCTGGGGGAAGAAGAGTCCTCCTAGGGCCAAGGATTAAGCTCAGTGGTACCGCATCTACCTTGTAGGCACAGGAGCCTGAGTTTGATCCCTGGTACTGAAAAAGAAATCCTCCAGAGTCCTGGACATAGGGCATCTCCCATCAGCTACTGACTGCCAGGCGACCCCTTGGGACCGCGATGTCCAGTGAAAGCCAGGCCAGAGCCCCTCTAGGGAGCCTCGGGCACATGTGCTGTGTGTACCTCTGGACACAAACATCCAAGTCACCTTGTGGTAGGGAAAAGCCCTGTAGGTGACCCCATGACCCTGGGCAGCGGTCTGAAGCCCTGGCCAGAAGTGCTTTTCTGCATCCCACAAAGGGTAGAAGTTTCCCCATGGTGTGGGTCCTGGAACAGTTCCCTGGGACGGTGTCTCCTGTGGGCAAGTCTAGAAATAGTCCGGATTCTTCGGGCTGTGGCCCCTGTGTCTGAGTCCTGTGGCCTTGGGGCCTGGCCCCAGCACGTGGCTGCATGTCTCCATGCTGCCCTTGGGGGCTCTGCTGGACCCCATGCTCAGGAGCACCTGGCCATCCCCAAGGCCAGGGTCATGGGCATCCACTGTCCTCTTCCCGACCCCAAGCCCCTGGCAGAGCCATCCTCACCCTCCAGACCCTGGCTTACCATGCACAAGGTTCCTGGAGGCTGAATGAGAGGATGAGGCTGGTGAGGGTGGTGACCAGGCTGAGGGCCCGAGCCTGGAGGCCTCCAGTCCCGTCTTGGTGTTAGGGGCCCAATAGGGGCATGTCAGGTCCCAGAGTGGCTCTTAGGGAGGCTGTCCCCACTCGGTCACCCACCAGGGGCCCGAGGCCTAGGAATGAGCTCAGGGGTACCCAGACTCCTAGAGTCTGCCTGACCCTTCCCACCCTGCCACTGTGCCACAATGCTGAAGCAGGGATACCACAGCCAAGTCCCTAAGAGGGCAGCACCCTGCCCAGAGCACATCCTGAAAGTGCTGGGCCTCACCTGCAGCTGGGTCGAATGGACCTATCCTGGGCCCTCCCCTGTGGATGCTTGGGATGACCTCTCCCCCTCCCCTGTTTGCACTGTGCCTCAAAACCCCCATGTGCCAACCCTCCACCATGTGACCAGCCTGACCCTTGCCCTTGCCCTGGCCCTCCTAGCATGCTGTCTTGCTCAGTGGTAACCCCTCATCTCCCTGTCCCTGTCTAATAAGCTGCCCCACGGGGTTACAGCTACCCCATGCTATCTGAGGACCTTTGACCTGGCCCTACCCTTCCTGAGCTAAATCCTATAGGAAGGTGGCCATGGCCCCAGGCTGCCCAGAGGAGGGACCCAGGTGGAGGACGCTCGTGGAGCTCCAGGCCTCCATGAAAGGCCAAGGTGGGTGGTGGCAGGGCCCTGGCCTCCAGGCCCTGCTCTAAGCCTCCCCAGCTCCACGTACCTGGGCCTCCTGTCCCCGCAGAGGTCAGGGCACGGCAAGGCCACATTGGTGATTGGAACATAGGGCAGAGTTCAGGAGGATCCTGTGTCCCTGTGGGGTGGGGCAGAGGAACAGGCAGCAGGGCCAGGCCCTGTGGACAGCTGTGTCCTGTAGGGCCAGCCTGTGTGTCTCAGGTCCCTGTTAGCTTGGGCTGCGAGGATGGGCCAGGTGCTGGGAGATACAGTACTGACCCAGTCCAGCTTGGAACGGAATCTGTGGGATGCTGGTGGGCTGGAGGACCAGAGTGGCTCCTTCCCCCTTGGACTCCAGCCAGAGGATAGGCTGGAGTGTGGGCTCACAAGTGTGGGCTCTAGGAAGAGCACCGGGCACGGGGCTGGGGGCAGGGCTGAGTCACACTGCTTCTGGGAAGTAGAGTGAGCTTGGTGGCAAGTGGAGGCCTGGGCCGTGGCCACTGTCCCTGTGACTTCCTGCCCCTCAGACGCTGTCCCGCCCTGTACCATCCTCACCGTCCTGAGCACTCAGGCTGTCTAGGGCCGAGAGGCCTGAGCTCCCAGATCTGTGGGGCTAGGTGGGGCAGCCAGAGAGTCTGAGCCGCCCTGTCCACTTCCAGTCATCTCCAGGCCTCGAAGCACAGGGACTGGCGAGGCTAGGTCCCAGCAGGCCCTAGCACAGGGCATGTTGAGTGACTAGGAGATTGATGGGGAGGAGCTTCCTTCTGGTCAAGGTGCTGTGCTGCTGGGGCTGTGCTCACCTCACTCCTGGCTCCTTGTCCCTCGGCAAGGGCTGTACACTGTCCTCAAGGCCTCATAGAAGCCAATTCTAGAAGCGTGAGGCTGGGCCTGGTGGTGCATGGGGTCAGTTGGGGGCATAGGAACAACAGTGTCTTCACTTTACCTATCAGGGCCTCCCCATTCTAGCTGGGAAACCTGAGACCAGAGTGGGGGTGGCATGGGACCCTATGTCCCTGTTCTCACGGCTTCCTGGGCGATGGTGAGTCCCCGAGCCCCACTCTACAGAAGGTATTCAGGCAGCTCAGCAAGGCTTCCTGGGCCCTGTTCCACTGCGGGTCACCCTGAGTGGACAGGCCTCTCCTTGTGGGGTGCTGGATATGACAGCTGGGTGAGGGGGCCGAGATGAGCAGTGATGGGCAGAGGTAGATGTGGGGTGACTGGAGCCCAGGATTTGTGAGGGGAGATGAGCCCAGGCAGTCGGGCAGGTAGAGGACCAGGTGGCCAAGACGGGGCCGAGAGGGTGAAGTGCCAGGGCCTCATCAGCAGGTGGCCGATCTGTCCCTGAACCGCAGCAGGTGCTGAGTGGGGGAATGGGGTATGGAGGGTGTGACCCCAATGCTTCTGCTTCTGCCCAGGTCACTCTGGCCCCTGCCTGAGGACAGTTCGGCACCCTCAGGGCCACAGGAGCCCCAGATGTCTCTGGGCAGAGCAGCCCCTGAGGCTGGAGAGACCCCCAGACCAGGAGCTGCAGGGATGGGGAAGGCTGTGACAGATGTGTGACTGTGCCCAGGCCTGCATGGGGTTCCCTGGAGCTCTGGTCCCCTCAGCCTGGCCACCCACGCTGTGCATGGCTGATGGTGCATGACTGCTTTGCCAAGGCATCCACAGCCCGGGCTAGGGGACCCTGATGCATTTGGGGCGCTGGGGCTGGGCTAGCAGGTGACAGCCTCTCTCCTTCCTGTGACAGGAGGTGGGCCCTGTGGCAGCCGAGGCCTCCCGGTCAGCAGGACCTTCGATGTGGACCTTGTTGCTGGTGTGGCATCTGGGGTGTGGCCAGGCCCTGGGAAGACAAGGCTGGTCAGGGGCCCAGCATCAGACCCCTCTGGCCAGAGCCCTGGGTCCAGGGAGCCCACCAAGGCCAAGTCGAGTGCCCACCATGCCACCTTCGTCTGAAGCTGCCCTCCTGGCCTGGCCTGGCCTGCACTGCATGTGGACCCCGGCGGGCACCCTGATTACTTTGTCAGCCTAGCAGAATGAGCCTGGGGCTGGGTAGAGACATGCGGAGGCCACAGCCTCAAGAGGCACAGGGAGGAGGGTGGCCTCGTCTCCTGCCAGCCCTGCACTGCCCGTTGGCACTAATGCCATTCAATAAAGTCTTTGAGGACTCCTGCTGGGACTTGTACGAAAGCTGGGCCTGGGGTCATCCCAGGAGGGGTGCCGTTGGCAGAGGCTCCTGGGCTCTGGACGCAGGTGTGCAGGAAGTGAGGCTGCCGCTGTGCCAGGCTTTCTGACTTCCTCACCTTGTCCTCCATGGGTACCTCCTGCTCCTCTCTGGGCCTGCTAAGGGCTGCACCAGGCACTTCGGTCCCATCCTGGCACTGCCCACACTATGAAGTCTGTGGGTACCCTCTGCTCACTGTACCCTCTCCCCTACCTTTGGCTTCACTTAGAAAGAGGTGGAGGGTGGCTGGGTAAGAATGATCTGAGCTAAAGCCGGTGGCAGAGCAGGCTGGGGATGTGGGCCAGGTCTGTGCAGAGGCCGCAAGCACAACGAGTCTGGTTAGGGGCGCATAGCTGCCATGTGCGGGAGCCCATGGAGGGCACCATCCGCCTTCACGAGTGTGGCAGGGATCAGCTGCAAAAAGCAGCACTGAGCAGCAAGGCTATCAGCCAGTTCTATTCTGGGTGTTTGGGAGGGTCAGAATAAGAGACGGGAGTCCAGAGTCCCTGGGCACTGTACCTGTACCTGGAGGCTGGATAAGCTGTGAGTGGGAGGCCCTGACCCTGTCATACCCTCCCAACCTACAGTGCACCCTGCAGCCCCAGCACCACCATGCCCCAACACCGCTGTGCCTAGCTAGGTGCTTATCCAGCATCCACTGTCCCACCCTGGCACAGAGGAAAGTGGAGGTCCATAGAGTGAAGGTTTGGGTGCCCAGCAAGACAACTCTGCCAATCTCATGTCAAGCCACACTGGGGGCTGAGCCCCCTCCTACCACACTTGTGGGGCTGCTGACTCAGGCTGGGGGTCCCAAGACAGCTGTGCCCAGCCTTGAGTTGGGCACCATGGGGGTGCTCGAGGGACCCCAGCAGGTCACCCAGGTTACAGTAACAGACATCCAAGGATAGGCAGGGCAGGGAGAGGGTGGCCGGGGTCCAGGACACCCTGAATCAGGACAGGGGACAGGGAGGCAACAGTGGGTTGCATCCTGGGGCTGTCACAGCCACCCTCGCTGTGCCTGACCCACCTTGGGGTGGGATGGTGCTGGCTCGGTACACGTGGTGGCAGGTTCACAGACAGACATTGGGCTGGAGGCCGGATAGGGACGGCACTGGACGGGTATAAGCCTAGAGGAGGCTCCTATCCTGGCGTGGTTAGGTTCAGGTCAGCACAGAACCACTGTGCCCTGGCAGGCAGGGTGTGTGGCAGCGGGGTTTGGGGTGAGGGGTGTGGGCTCCTCCTCCAGGGCCTCAGGCTGCTGGGTTAATCATTACTATGTGTGGCCTTGACCTGCCCCGCCCCTTCTCCTGCCTCCCCTGAGCGGCACGGAGGAGCCATGGAGTGCTGGGCCTGGGTCCCCAGACCCTGCCCCCCACCTGGGCTGTGCCCCCTCCTGTTGCTTTTGCTGCTGCTGCCCTGTGAAGCACAGCCCCAGGCTGGTGAGGTGAGACTGTCTCTCTAATCAGTGTGCTCACATGGGTTCCTGGGATGGGGTAGGGGTTCCCCAGACATGGTGGCACAGAGTGAGAGGGTGCTGGGCTGGCGTGGCTGGGTGCCTCCTGGGGCTGTGGGCCCCGATGTTTGAAGAGGAGGGTGGGGTCTCGTAAGTCTTCCTACACCCCCAACCCAGAACTGAGGCAAGGCCTAGCTAGCCCTGAGCCCAGGCCCAGCACAGGGCCCCACAGAGGCTTTGGAACACCCAGCCACAGGCCCTGGTGGGACCTGAGTGCGGGCAGTGTCCAACTGACACCACTGCCACCACTTCGGCTCCTAGAACTACACAGAGCCCCCAAGACCTCATGCCACAGCTGCCTCTGCAGCCCGCCTCACCCCTGGGACCTTGGTGACCCCTAAGACTCCAGCAAGGAGTGCTTTAGAGGCTGAGGTAAAGGCAGAAGGACCCCAAGGTAGGAAGCACGCTGACACAGGCAGCGCGGCCCCTCCAGCAGCAGCCTTGGTCAAGGTGGGGGGCTTCAGAGACATGGTGCACATCTGGTAGGCTGTTGGGAGGAGCATGTGCAGCCTTGGGGTTTGGGGTGTGTAGGGGTTGAGGTGGGGTGCACAGTGCGACCCGGGAGCATGACAGGGCCGGCTGGGGTGTGAGCATTGGGGTGGCGTGGAGGCTGGGTAGCGGGTGAGTGGGAAGCCCTGACCTTGTCATACCCTCCCAACCCACAGTGCTCACGGAGGCTGGGCAGCCATGTAGGTTCCCCTTCCGCTATGGTGGCCGCATGCTGCATACCTGCACTCTGGAGGGCAGTGCCCACAGGATGTGGTGGGTCATGGGGGCACCCTAGAAGGTGGGCAGAGTGACTGGAGTGCTCTGGGGGTCATGCTGGGACCCCCATTCCCCCACATTGTCCCCAGGTGTGCAACGACTCACAACTATGACCGGGACAGGGCCTGGGGCTACTGTATGGAGACTGCCCCACCTCTGCAGGGCCCAGGTGGGTGCTGGGGGTAGGATGGGGGGGTCAGGATCAGAGTGGTGAGTGGGTGGAGACCATGGGGAGACAGTGCTGGCCTGGCAGGCATGAAGGTCCCACTTGGAATGGCAGAGGGACCTACTTCATCCTATTGTTAGCAGCCAAAGGATGGACCTGTCCTCTCCCTGTCTTGTGGTGGCCACAGTGCCCTCTGGTGGTGCAGCCCAGCCCTGTGGCTGCAGCCTGGGACAGGTTGGGGTGGGGTGGGGCTGTAGGACACACAGGAGGGTTGCATTGTCTGGCAGTGTGGCTGTTGGGCGGCTAAGATACCAAGTGTGGGGCTGTGGGCCCACCCGCCCAGGTGGGGTGCACAGGAATGAGAGCCTGTCGCCCCCCTGGGGAGATGCACTTGGAGAACTCGGAGCCCTGAAGACCTCAGCCTCCACTCCTGTGCCCAGCTGCCCTGGACCCCTGTGCCTCTGACCCCTGCCTCAACGGGGGGACCTGCTTCAGCCCCCAGGACCGCACATCCTACTACTGCACCTGTCCCTCAGCCTTCACAGGCAGGGACTGCGGCACGGGTGAGGTCCTGGGGTCACAGGGGAGGACAGCAGGTGGGAAGAGCTGCCCTTGTGGGGGTCGCCGGCTGGGGCTGTGGGAGCGAAGGTGGGGTTCACTGTGTGACTCTCAGCGAAGTGCTTCGATGAGACCCGTTATGAGTACCTGGAGCTGGGTGACCGCTGGGCTCGTGTGCACCAGGGCCACGTGGAGCAGTGTGACTGTGTGGGGGGCCAGGTGCACTGCGAGGGCACTCGCCACACAGGTACACACTGCCATGCCAGCTTGGGGGTGCTGGGCAGTGGGGGGTGCCCGGGCTCCTGACAGGTCAGAGGGATCTCTGAGGCCCAGAACTAGCTGCTGAGCCTCCCCAGCATGCCTGAATAGCCCATGCCTGAATGGAGGCACCTGCCACCTCATCGTGGGCACCAGGGCCAACATCTGCGCCTGCCCACCGGGATATGCAGGGCGGTTTTGCAATATCGGTGAGCCACGTGGTTGCCTGGCAGCTGGTGGTTGTGCAAGGGCAGGTCCAGGCCCAGCCTCACTACCTGGCCTCATGCCCACTCTGCCATCCGTAGTGCCCTCTGAGCGCTGCTTTGTGGGAAATGGCACTGGGTACCGTGGTGTGGTGAGCACAGCAGCCTCGGGCCTGGACTGCCTGCCCTGGAACTCTGGCCTGCTCTACCAGGAGTTGCATGTGGACTCGGTCAGCGCCGCCACCCTGCTGGGCCTGGGACCTCACGCCTTCTGCCGGTCAGCACATGTGGACTTGTGTTAGGGGCTGGACCCCCCCATCCAGTGCCAGGACAGAGCCACCCTGTGGTTCTGCCCACATCTCTGTCCTCTCCTTGTCCCCTCCAGGAACCCAGACAAGGATGAGAAGCCCTGGTGCTACGTGGTGAAGGACTATGCACTCTCTTGGGAGTACTGTCGCCTGGCAGCCTGTGGTGCGGGCTTGGGAGACAGCTGACTGGGCAGAGGGCTCTGGTGCCGCCCTGGCATTGGATCTGGTCAGGCAGCCCCCAGTGACCCACAGTGCCTCTCTGCGGTCTCCGACCACCCCTGTGTGCAGGCTGCCGTGCCCTGCATGTTCTGCTGTCCCACTGCAAAGAGGGAAATGGGCTCAAAGTGAGCCAGTGGCAGAGCAGGGCCAGGCCCGGGCCCAGAGGAGAGGCCAGAGGTCCAGACAGCCCTGTCCTGCAGGCCTGGGAGTGACCTGTGACCTCTTCCCCCAGAATCCCTGGCCAGAGTCCATCTGCCGCCCCCGGAGGTCCTGGCCATGCTGCCCGAGGCGACCCCGGCCCCACGGCCGACCTGCGGCAGGAGGCACAAGAAAAGGACGTTCCTGCGGCCACGCATTGTGGGTGGCTCATCCTCACTGCCTGGCTCGCACCCCTGGCTGGCTGCCATCTACATTGGGGATGGCTTCTGCGCAGGAAGTCTCATCCACACCTGCTGGGTGGTGTCTGCTGCCCACTGCTTTTCCAACAGGTGAGCAGGATCCCAGCATAGCCCATGTCCCTGCCGTCACCATACACCTCAGCCTCCGTACCTCAGTAGGCTGCATCACACACTTCCTGCCGTCCCCATTGACCACTTGGCCTTGGTGCCCAGCCTTGTGCTGGGCTCTGGGCTCCAGGAACTCCAGGTGGGTGGAGGGCGGCTGCTGCCTGCGCTAGTGGTTTGGGAGGAGCCTGCCTCAGCCAGAGCCCGCGCTCCATGATGGCAAGCATGGGAGCCCCTACTCCCAGTCTGTCCCTGCTGGGCTCAAGTCCTGCCCTGCAGAGAGAAACTGAAGCATAGATGGGGCCTAGGGGCTTCTCAGAGGCCCGGATCTACCCTGTTCAAGAGGTGGCCATGGCTGGGGTATGGATGGCTGACCAAGGGGCCAGAGGAAAGGGCAGATCCCGTGCTCCTACCAGTGCCACCTGCAGCCCCCCTAGGGACAGCATCTCAGTGGTGCTGGGCCAGCACTTCTTCAACCGCACGACAGACGTGACGCAGACATTCGCCATCGAGAAATACATCCCCTACCCTCTGTACTCGGTGTTCAACCCCAGCGATCATGACCTCGGTGAGCTGGGGCTCCGTGAGGAGATAATTGGGCCACAGACACTGGAGGAGGAAGATGGGATCCGGGCACCCCCACAGGTGGGGTCCACCCTGACTGCCATGGCCCAGTCTAACCCTGGAGCCTGCCCCAGTCCTGATCCGGCTCAGGAAGAAGGGCGACCGCTGTGCTGTGCGCTCCCAGTTTGTGCAGCCCATCTGCCTGCCCGAGCCTGGCAGCTCCTTCCCTGCAGGGCACAAGTGCCAGATCTCAGGCTGGGGCCACATGGACAAGCGTGAGTGGCTGCCCAGCGGGCGGGTGGTGCCTGGTGCCCTGGACGCCCACCCTGAGCGAACCCTGTTCCCAGCAGTGCGCAGCTACGCCAGCTCCCTGCAGGAGGCGCTGGTCCCCATCGTGGCCGACCACAAGTGCAGTAGTCCTGAGGTGTACGGGGCCGACATTAGCCCCAATATGCTCTGCGCTGGCTACTTTGACTGCAAGTCTGACGCCTGCCAGGTGGGGAGCCAGGCTGCTGCACCAAGAGGGAAGGGGACCCCAACACAGGTGTCCAGGTGGAGAGTCCAAGGCCCAAAGATGACAGAGACACCAGGACAAAGCTCATGTCCAGCCCCTAGTGAGGGTCCTGTGACAGGAGGCACCATAGCCCACAGCTGTGGCCTGGACTCCTGTCAACTGACAGCTGATCATTGAGGCCAGGCTGTCCCCCCACAGCATGCCTCACTTTATAGGTTGTGAAACTGAGACCCAGAGGTCAAATCTCTCTTCCACAGTGGCACAGCTCAGGGGGTAGAGGTCAGGCTCAGCCCTGGACCCAGTTGTGCTCGGGGAGTTGAGGAGGCTGTGTGGAGGAGGGGTGTGTACCTGCACCTGAGTGAGGCCAGGCCCTTTCTAGTGGCGAGGAGGTGAGTCAGATAGTAGGACAGCTTTGCTGGGCACAGCCCACTGTGGGGCCCTGTGGGTCACACTGGGGGCCAAGAAGGACCAAGCCAAGGCATGTGCAATGCTGATGGAGTAGGAGCCAGGTAGGGTGCAGGCTGGGGAGTGGGGGCCAGGGGCTCCAAACACTGGTCCAGTGAAACACTGTCCCCGCTGCCAGGAAATCATCCTAAGCCCCCTGTCCCCAGGGCTTGCTGTGCAGCTGGGGCTGAGAGCAGGATGATCCTGAGCCCTGTCTCTGTCCAGGGGGACTCAGGCGGGCCCCTGGCCTGTGAGAAGAATGGGGTGGCCTACCTGTACGGAATCATCAGCTGGGGTGACGGCTGTGGGCAGCTCAACAAGCCAGGCGTCTACACCCGCGTGGCCAACTATGTAGACTGGATCACTGACCGGATTCGGCCTGCCAAACGGCCGATGCCCCCCTCCTAGGCCCTGGGCAGGGCACCTCCTGCCTTCTCACTCCTACTTGCTTTGACAATAAAGACATTTCTGAGATCAGGCTGCACTGCTGTCTCCTACCTCCCAGGCTGCCTCTGGCTGAACTCTGTGAGATCTGTAGCCCCACAGAGGCCCAGCCCTGATTGCAGGGCTCAGGCAGGGGACAGATACTAGGCCACTCCAGGGCCACCTGGGCAGGTTGCGGCAGGGGCCACACACTAGACTGTCCCAGAGCAGGACAGAGACCCAATCCAGACTCTTGGTGAGTCATGTGAGAAATGTAAGCCTGCAGGAAGACAGTGTCTGGGCACTGCCATGGGCCGTGTGGTGTCATGGTGACAGTCTGACTCAGTGGTGACGGCTGTGAAGGGAACAGGGAGTGGACCATTGGATCAATGGTAGTGGTGCTGCTGAGTGGGTAGGGCCTGCTCAATCTGCACTGAGGAGGTGGGCATGGGGGACAGGACCCCCACTGAGGTCTGCCTCGAGGTCCCTAGATCCCTGGTGTAGAGAGACAGGGACATGGAGCACAGACAGAGGCAGGCAGTCTCCACAGTGCCACACTGGAAGCTGCAGGGCAGGGAGAAGGCAGAGGGTGGCACTGAGTTCAGGGTCTGACCAGGACAAGCACCTCCACTTGCCCTCATCTGCCAGGGACCACGCTGGCAATGCCCATCATGCTGCACCCAAGCTGCTGACCTCTGTGGCACCTTTACCCACTCACTGCCCTAACTCTGCTCCCCACAAGGCCACCCAAGTGCCTGTCCAATGTGCCCTGAGCCTGGTGCTAGGGGCTTCTGCCCTGTGGCCCCAGTGCTCTGAGCTCCACTCTGCTGAGTGTGGAGATGCAGACTGTGGGCTGCACCTGCACTCTTGGTCCTCTGCACAGAGGTGCTGACTGCAGCCTTCCTGGACGTCCTGGCCAGTGGCAGGTCTAGGTACCACAGCTGGCCACAGAGGGAGAGCAGAGTACAGGCAGAGGTCATGCTGGGCCCAACCCAGTTCTGGGTGTGTTGGCAAGCCAGGCCCTTCCCACACTCCCATATTATGGTGGGGAAGCCTCTATACTGCCTCACACTCAGCAAAGCCTGGGTAGCCCTTAGGGGCAGAGGGTGACTGTCCCCTGTGCCTACCACAGTCACTCTCTGATAGCTCCCTCTGAGGCTCTGATGACCCCCCCGACGCTAGGAAGCGCTGGCCCTGTGTCCCATCCCCATGGCAGCTACTCAAGTCAGCCTCTCTGGTTGGCCCTCTGCGTGGCCAGCCCACTGGGCCCTGGTAGACACAGCCATTTGTGTTTTCTTGCCTTTTTTGATTTATTTGCATTTTGTTTAGGATCTTACGCTTATGCTTTTGCATCTGGCCTATCTTGTACCTCTTCTTGTATTTGAATACTGTTATCAAAAAGGCTCATTTGATCAGTCAGGGATGTTCTATCATCACAGTTCCCAGGAGCATCTGCAGAGCACGAAAGGAGCAGTGTTTCAAGGTTTGGTTCAGTCCCCTGACAGGCCACCTGGCCTGGTGTCTTCTTTACAGATGGATTCTGGGTGCTCATTTACGATCTTAAATGGTCATAGGACTGATTGGGGATTTTATTTCTTCTTGAGTCACTTTATGAAGGTATAATTTATGGATTTGTGAAAATTTTCTTATTTATTGGAATAAAGTTCTTTATGGTTATTTTAGTTCATTTTCTGTTATTATAACAAATTACCTGAGGTCAGATCATTTATAAGAAATAGACGTTATGGCTGTTACTTGTGCTGTGTCAGCCTGATTGGATTAAAAACACCTTGGGGGCGAGTGGACATGGCCCGGGTATACCTGGGTGCCCTTGGAGTGTAGCCTTGAGGTCCGTGCCTGGCCCCTTCCTGTCGGTTGCTGTTCCCCTGGTCTGCTCCCTGACTACTGTGAACTCAGCATCTTGTTCTGCCACACCCTTTCCGTCATGACCTCCTGCCTTGGAGGAGCCGGCGATGGACTGAACCTCTGAAACCGTGGCCTGAATGGCACCTCCTCGCCTCTAAGCTGAGGCTTCGGGTCTTGTGTCCCAGCGACAGGGCCACAGCTAACATAGAGGGTGGTTCAGCTCACAGGGCTGGGGCCGGGAGTCCGTTCACCCACCGATGCCAGCACCTCCTGGGTGGCAGGGGAGGCTTTGTGCTGCACCCTGACCCGGTGCGGGGCTGCCACTGGGTACAGGCTGGCTGTCCACTCACATCCTCCTCTCCTCTGCGGCTGCCAGTGCCTCACCACACCTCCTCTCAAGATCCCTGACCCCGGGTGTTGAAGGGCACGTCTTTCCCTGGCTGTGGCATTAGCCTGGGCTTGGGGGTCCCGAAGGCGGCTTTCAGTCACCACACTCCCTGAGACAAGCCGATTCAGAGCGAGAAGAAGACGATTTGGGTTTGTAGATTTGGAGGTCCCAGCCATGCTGGGCTGACTGCTTTGGGCCTGTGTCAGGGCAGAAGTGAAGGGAGGGGACATGGCCAGGGAGTTCAAGAAAGACAGACCGTACTCTGGGAAGCTGAGGCAAGAGGACGGCAAGTTCTAGCCCAGCCTCACCAATTTGGTCAGTCAATGAGACTCTGTCTCAACATGAAAAATTTAAAAGGCTGCTGGGGCCGGGGAGTTAGCTCAGTGGTTCCGGCGCCTGTCTTGCAAGCGCAAGGAACCGAGTTCAATCCTTGGTAACCACATATCATACTGGGCATGGAGACTCATGCCCAGCAGCAACCAGTACCACATACCACAGTGCCAGGTGTAGTGGCACACGCCTGTAATCCCAGCACTTGGGAGGCAGAGGCAGGAGGATTGCTGTGATGTGAGTTGGAGGCTGAGCTCAGGGCCAGCCTGAACCACAAAATGAGACCCTGTCTCAAAAAACCTAAAAAAAAAAATTTTAAAGGCTGGGATGTAGCTCAGTGCAGAGGGCTTGGGCTCCATCCCAGTGCTGCAGAGAAGGGAGCATGTGGGCTATTTCTTGAAGGCCGTACCCCAATGACCTAAGAGCCTCCCACTAGGCCCCACCCCCTAAAGGCTCACCCTCCCATAGTGCCTGGGGCTCACCAGCAAGCCTGCAGTGGAGACTGTGCAGTGGCCACAGTGGCTGTCCCCGAGTAAGTGTCTAGGCGTCCATGACTATGGTATGGCTACCCTCTTGTCCGCCTGGCTGTGTACACAGAAAAGTGTGAGCTCTGTTGTCCCTGTGCTCCATGTAGACATGGTCCTACCGGACTCTGCCACACCCTGACTCACGCAACCTTTGTCATGACCCCTGTCCTGCCCCGTGACTGATGGAAAGAGTGTGGATGGGGTGGTCTGGGTGTCTGGCAGCCAGGCCTGAGCAGTGGTTGTCATGTCCACGCACTATTCTCATGTTACTGTGGGATGCTGGGATGTGAACGGCCATGGGCAGCCGTGGGTGTGTCTGTGCAGCTCACAGCCTCCTGCTGATGTCGGGTTAGGCAGACCCTGCTCTGCTTACTCCCTGGTGTAAACTGGCATTTGGAAGGATAGCTGGGTGTGGTGGCACATATCTGTAATCCTAACACTTGGGAAGCTGAGGCAGGAGGATCACTGTGAGTTCCAGGCCAACCTGCCCTACATAGTGAGACCATAATGGAACCAGATATTAGAAAATGAGACTGATCGTGCACTGACTCGCTCAGAGCTCACGGTAACAATATCAGGCTGGAGGAGGGATGCAAGAAAAGTGCATGCTGTGCCAGTGGTGGCAGTGCCCAATGGAAGCCGCTGTGGCTGGGGCCAGTGTCCTGTGGCTGTGGGACCCAGGGTGGTGCTGGTTACCCTGGCCAGGGATGAATGGCAGTAGATGTTGTGGGCTCAGCCGCGCGCTGCACTTATGATCCTGCCACCGTGTGGTGTCCAGGGCTCAGTGCTGCAAGCTAGTCTGGTGCTGTCTCAGGAGTGACCATTTCTCCCCTGCCTCGTGGGCCCAGCTCTTCCTTCACTCAGTTCCTCAAGAGGCCCAACTTCCTTCCAGTCAACTTCCTGCTTCTGTGGTTGGAGTGTGTTGCCGCTGATACCCAGGAGCCTGGCTGTGACACCTGGGGAAACTGAGGCACAAGAGGAGGAGAAGCCAGTCTGGGTCACAGAGGAGCCAGCCCACCTCTTCCTCCTTGACCTCCGCAGAGCACTCAGCCTCCTCGGAGTTGGAGTGGGAGCTGCCTGTGCCAGCCGTGCTGCGTTTCCGGGCCAGGGTAGGAGCAGGTGCAGTGCTGGGTGTGGTCAAGGCCTGGAAATGCACAGGGCCTGCCGCTCCCTGGGGACCAAGGGTGCCAGGCTCCTGGGGCGGCGGGTGTGTCAGACAGAGGCTCTGGGGACTGGCACCCCACGTGGCTCGGTAGGGTGCACAGGGGCCGTGAGGAGGGGCTGGGCCTGCTCTGGTGGAAGCAGGCAGGGGCTGGCCCTGACTCTGAGTCCACACCACCCCAAGCCTCAGTTTCTCCTCTGTGTGGGGCAGACAGAGCCCTGAGGGGCCTGACAGAGCTAAAGGAGCCCCAAGTGCATGCTCTTGGTGGAGTGCAGCCAGTCTCTGTCCACCCCCAGATCACTGCCACTTAGGAGGTTCAGAGCTGGTGCCTGTCTAGGGCTTGTCTGTCCTGGGTGCACTCTGCCCCACCTCTGCTGCTCAGGTGCTCCTGGCTCCGGCAGTGTAGACTTATCAGGCCCCCACAGCACTTGGGGCTCCAGAATAATTCCAAGCCAGACCTCTGGGGCTACTGGACAGGCTAGAGGGAGATGGAAGGGAAATCAGGGGCTCAGAGGGGCATCTAGGGCCAGCTTTGTTGGAATTTGGGAAGCAGTGGCAGCACAGTGCCCATCCATGCCAGGCTAGGGGTTAGCAGCCTGGAGCAGGGCAGGCTCTCATCCAGGGCCTGGGGGGGGGGAGACCAGGTAGAGACCTGGGGCACAAAGATGGTACACAGGTCCCCACCCTGAGCCACACACACCAAGTCCCAGGAGATGGGACAGGAGTGGGGGTCAGGCCAGTCACCAGTGTACCTGTGGCCCCACCCTGCCTAGGGAATGGCCATCTCTGAGCAGTGGAAGAGGCTCAGGACCAAGCACATCCGGAGCCAGGGCTGCACCCTAAGCGTGGGGCGGAGCGTTAACAGGGGGAGAATCAGGAAGTTGTGGAGACTGGGAAAGCGTCCCCATGCATCCCAGGGCCCCACATTGGGCTTTCTCTGCATTTGAAGGAAGACTCAGCCCACTCCATCCCCCCTGCAAGGTTAGTGGTGTCTGAACCCTCTCTGTGGCAGCTTCAGGTGGTCTCAGCTGCCCCCACTTGCAGAAGACCCTGTCCTTCCCTGCCATTGCGGCCAGGTCCCCAGTCCCCGAATCCCGAGCCCCGAGCCCCGCCCGCCACGCTGGGCCCGCCTTCCTGGCGCAGCCCAGGGCCCTCCCAAGCTATTTTGAAAGTGACCCTGGGCTCAGGCGCCTGGGGCGCAAGGAGAGGGCGCGGTGGTGGCGGGTGCAGCGGGAACCATGACAGAAGATGACCGAGGCGGCGCTGGTGGAGGGCCAGGTCAAGCTGCGGGACGGCAAGAAGGTCGGGGCGCGGCAGGGGCGCGGGGCGGGGGCGTGCGGGGCTGCCGCTCACGTTGCCTTGTCCTTGCAGTGGAAGAGTAGGTGGCTGGTGCTGCGCAAGCCGTCGCCGGTGGCAGGTGAGTTGCCGGGCAGGCAGTGGGGCAGTGTGGGTGTGGGTGGCTGGGACCCCATGCGGCCCCTCTGACACTGCTGAGGGCGCCAGCTTGCCTGAAATAGCCTGGCGGAGCCCTGAAACCCAGCCCGGCCGTAACCGGAGAGCCAGGGTGCTGCCAGCCTGGTGCCGGGACAGGGACCCCGCTGCCGCCCCCAAGCTGCAGGTGGCCAGGAAGGTGCCCACTCCATGGAGCCCCCTCAGCCCCAGGGTGGTGTCCCTGTGCAGAAGAGGGGCTGGGGTGGTGGGGGGTCAGAGCTCAGAGCCTCCCCACAGAGTACAAGGGTGTCCCAGAAAGCCACCATCTGGAACCCTGTTGTGCTGTGGCCCAGCTTCTCACAGACGCCCAGGCTGCATCCCGGGTGTGGGGTCTGAGGCTGGGCTACCAGGTGGGCAGTGCCTACTACTGTACCCAGAGAGTGACACCGACCTCTAGGGAGAGTGCATGGTCCCCTGCAGCCCTGGCCAGCACCCCAGTGTGGGAGCCAGGAAAGAGCCCTGCAGCTGCTGGGAAGCGCCAGCTTCCAGCAAGAGTGTATGCAGCAGACCCGAAGGCTGCAGCTGTTTCCGGGGACAGGTGCCTTGGAGCCACCCTGGGGTCCTGAAGGGACGCGGGGCAGGGTGTATGCAGGCGCCCAGGCGTCTGTCCGCTCCGAGGGAGGGGCAGCTGCTTTTGTGGACAGAATCACTTCCTGGCAGGACTTGGCCCCGTTCTGGGAACCCCACACGCCTCTGTCCTCATGCCAGGCCCTGTGCTGCTCAGGGTCTGGGGTCTCTGACCTCAGAGGCACCAGACTGTCTGGCAGGGGTGGGAGGTGGGGGCCAGGCAGGTGCTGCCAGGCTGAGGGAGAGGCTCTGAAGCCAGCCAGCCTGGGGATGGGTGTGATACAGGCATGGGGATCTGGGGGTAGTCATGCTCTGTGGAATGCCAGATTTGGGCACTGAGCTGTGTTGGGGGCAAGGGGTGAGTCTCTCTGTGAACCCCAGAGGCCAGGGGCCAGGGAGATCACCAGGGACAGAGGTCCACCCAGAAGAGCATCCCTGCCTAGGTCAGAGACAGCATCTCAGAGGCAAGACTGGCCAGTGTGGGAGCAGGTGCCGCCTGGGGGAGGTGCAGAGGGCCCTGGCTCCCAGGCATATCTGGGGCCCCCATGGGCAGCTGATGGACAGTCAGGGAGGTGGGAGGATAGACTGTTCCCAGGGCAGGCTTGTGGTGGGTTGGGGTAGCTGAAGAGGCAGCGTGGTGTCCCCAGAGCTGGTCCCACTGTTCTGGAGCTGAGCTCTAGGTGGCTGTGGAGGGCTCATCCTGCTTACCTGCCTTGCAGAATCCAGGGCCCTGATAGAAATCATGGTTTCCTTCGATGAGGAGCCCCCAGTGGACAGCTAAGGGGTTGGGGCGGTGGGGAGCAAGTGCAGCTCCACAGTGGGCTCTGTTTTGGCATTTGCCCAGCATGGCACCTCCTCCGGGGCTGAAGCTTGGCTGGCAGAAAAAGCAAAGCTGCATGAGTGTGAGTGCAGGGGCGGGGAAGCTGTGGATCCCGCCGGCCCCGCCCGGGGGCGAGCCTTCGTCTGGTGGTCAGCAGGACTGTGCTCCTGAGGCTCCACGTCGTCCTGGCTGGAGTCCTCAGCTGGGAGAGGGGAGGTCAGGGTCCCACCCTGGTAGGACTGAGGACAGGGCCCTCCTTCCTCCTGGCCGGAGGCTCTGCCTGGGGAGCCTGGTGCCTTGCTGAGGGGCAGCCAGTGTTTCCTGGTACACTGAGCACAGAGGGGCCTGCTTCCAGCTCTCTTGAGGGCTGCCCTCAACATGGCGCAGAAGCCACCGGGAGGGATGGGACCCCAGGGCTGGCAGGGTTTGGAGTGGTCATAGGCAGTGAACCCCAAAGGATCTGGCCCAGCCATAGGGTGGGAGGAGTGGCTTTCACTTCGTCGCCTGGGTCCCTTCCTGTTGTCTCCCCTCAGAGATGCACCAGAAGCCCAGCCGGCAAGAGGCTGCCCCATCACGTGGTCATGGCTACAGCAAAGGCCACAGCCCACACCCAGGACAAGGGGACATGAGGCCCTGTCCCAGGAGCCCTGGGGCTGTCTGACCGTCTGTGACTGGGGACTCAGTCCCACATGGTGGTGGTCCTGGTGCCACAGCAGGTATCCCAGGAGCCCCGGGGTCTGGGGCAGTGCCCGGTCCCCTCCTCAGTTGGCATCTGGCTTGGAGTCATCTGCATGTCTGCTTCTTCCTAGGCGGGAATCGGTGACATCTCTGTCCCAGCTGAAGACAGGCTGGGTAGCGTAGCGGCTGGCTCTCCTCTCCCCATGGTGATACCAGGGGCGGGGATCTCAGGATCCTGGTCGCCCAGGTCTGATGCGCTGTGATACTCGCAGCCTCTCAGGTGCTCTCAGGGTGGTTGAGTGGCAGCACATGGGGCCTTGCCACTCTGTGCCCTTTTGTGTTCTGGGTGGCCTGGCTGTGATCTGTGCCACACAGGAGCTCTCAGTGAGTGAGCTGTTTCCTCCCTGAGTCCCGGGAGGGTGGGCCCAGTGCCAGCCCCTCAGGGATGCCCCAGTCTCAGCTGGGTCCCCCTAGGCTCCTGCCTCACTCTGCTGGGTGCTCCCTCAAGGTCATCATGACCTCCAGAGGCCCAGCCTCCTGGGGTGCTGGGCGGCATGGCTGCTGCTCGTCTTCCTCCCCAGCCTCCAGGCCTTCTCTGTCCGTCCATCTGTCCTCCCTCCTCCCTAGCCGCCCTCAGCCCTGGCTCTGACGGCATCTGGAGCTCATGACTCCATGGTTATTTTTACATCCCAGACACTGGTCCAGCTGCCCGCCTGTGGCCTGGCTTTGTGTCCCCCGAGCAGTCCCACCTCCCTCACCCAGGAAAGACCCTGTCCCAGCCCCAACCCACACAGCCCACTCACCCCATCTTTCACGGCCCTCAGCTCCTCTGGTTCACCTCATGAGGGCCACAGCCTCCTCCCTGGACCCTCGAGGGCTGAGTGTGAAGTCCTCCCCAGCTCCTGCAGCTGCCTCTGTCTCCTTGTCCTGCCCACATAGGTCTGCAGTCCCTGCTGTTCGGGGGAGCTCTGCCCACCCACACAGCACCAGGGTGGCTTCTGCAGACGCAGCCAGGCCCGCCTTTGCTGTTCGGTGCCTGCTGGCACTCCCCAGGGCTCCAAGACCTCTGGATGGCTTTTCCTTCCCACAGTGCTGCTCTCCTGGAAGAACCCCTAGCCCCACACCAGGGGGGCCCTGCCCTGCCATCAGGACACCCATTCCTGGCCCCTCTGGGCATCCTCCTGATGGTTATGCTGGTGTCCCACCACTTCTGGAAAGCAGCAGCATTCGTGGGATGAGCTGGGCTGGGTGCTCAGGGATGGGGTGAGGGGAGTGAGGAGAGTGCCAGGGAGGCTCTGAGGGACCTTGGGTCTTTCACTGCCTTGAGGGCTGACCCACCGTGGCGCCAGTCTTGTCTTCTCTTTGTGCGTGGATAGGATGGTGAATCAGATGCTGGGTACTTGAATCTCCTGTGGTGGCACTGGACAGCTGGCTTGGCTGGCTATCCTGGCCTGCATGGGCCACTGCTGCTCACCCATGCCAACTGCATGGGTACATACAGGGCTATGTGCTACCTCTGCCACTTGGCCTCTCAGGGAACCTGGGAGCTTGGTAAGCAGCAGCCTGGGGCAGTCAAGGTAGGGTGGGGACCCAGCTGCATGCTCACCGGGTGCACACAGGTACAGGGTGAGTGTGCGTCAGAGTCCTGTGTGTGTATACACGCGTGAACATTTGCGAGTAAGAGCGAACGTGTGCACAGGCAGAGTCAGCAGCTCTTGGGGCCTCCTTTGTGAGGACGCTGATCATCCCTATTTCCCCTCCCTTGTTACAGCTTGAAACCCTCTCTGCTGGTAACGCTCAGTGTCAGGGTCTTGGAACCTGCAACTTGGGGGCCACCACATTCAGACCCAGCCCTTCATGAAGTGTGTGCGCCTGCGTGTACACATGTTGGTGCACGTGTGTGAGCAACAATAGCCCTCCCTGCCTTGGCTCCCTCTGTCTCAGCTTCTGTGCTTTCGTGCCCCAGTGGCCCCAGTGCCCTCTGCTCAGCTCTGTGCAGCCCCATCGCTGCATCTGCAGTGGGACAGCCACCCCCACCCCACAGACAGGCTGGATGAGTGTGTACCCCAGCTTCTCAGCAGAGTACCTGGTGGCCCTGGCTCCAGGAGGGGTGCAGAAGGCACTCCAGGGTGCCTCAGATGGTGTATGCTGGGCATTGTCTCCTACTATGTGGTGCCAGGAAACCGGACCCTCCCTGCCCTGACCCAGTGTGTCTGTGGTCCCAATGAGGAGGTGACTTCGGCAACAAGGTGATTTTGCCAGGGTGATGGGACTGGGGGGCAGCTGGAACATCTGTGCTGCCTTGGTCCATGCCCAGGGTGCTCCTTCTGGCCACCCTCTCCTCCTTGCAACCAGGCTGAGGATCCCGCGATCGGCCCAGCTGGGGTGGGTGTGGGCTGCTTGTCTCCCTCCACTTGGCTTCAGGGTTTGCTCTGACACCACCTTGAGGTGTGGTGGTGATGGTGGGGCTCTTGGAGAGCCCTCAGCTCCCATGGCCCCAGGCGTCCTCAGCGAGTGGGCCTCACTTCAGTCCTTGCCTCCGAGTGCCCCTGATCCTCTTCTGTCCCTCACAAGGACACCTGCCATTGGATTGGACATTTCAGGTGCAAACGGCTGCTTTAGGGGCAGCCTGGTGGCTTGGTGTGGTGGGATGTTGCCTCCTTTATTCTCAAAGTGACACTCCATCCTGTGGTCCTGGCACTCCGGTCAGGGAGGCTGAGTCGAGAGGATCCCAAGCTTAAACCTGTGGGAGCGGAAGTCTGAGGTCAAAGTATGACCTCAGGACAACCGAGAGGTACAGCTCACCTTTAGGACCTCAGTGCTATCATTCCCCAGAGGTCAGGCTCATAGTCTCAGGTTTAAGAGGGAACATAGTTTAGGGCCGCTGCTGAGACCCCTGTAGATGTAGAAAGGTGCTGGCATCCTAAAGGTGCAAATGGAGCCTGTATTTCTAGACAGAGCTCAGAGAGATCAGCCACATGGCACCAGGAGAGGGTCTTGGGGAAAAATGGGCCCTGCATGCCACCCCTAAAGCAGGCTTGCAGCACACATCCAGGCTGAAGACCTAAGTGGCAGTCAATGTGCTGGCAAACCCCATCCTGCAGCGAGTCACCACACTCTCGTCTCAGGGCCAAATTCAGCCACCACTTGTTTCTGTGAATAAAGTTTTATTGCAAGTAGCCACAGCTGATCACACACATGCCACCAAGGACTATTTTTGAGTTAAATTGTGCTGGAGGCTGTGAGCTTCATAAAGCTAAAATTGCTTCCTATCTGAAGCTTATAGGAGAGTATGCTGACCCCTCTCGACCGAGCTGTCAGGAGGGCAGCTTCTTTTGCAGCAGTGGGGATGGAACTCAGGAATTTAAACACAGTGGCCAGGTGCTCCACATTGAGCTGAAGCCCCCACCTTCTTTATTTTTATGTTGAGACAGGATTATATCAAATTGCCCATGCTGGCCTTAAACTTGCTATCCTCTTGCCTCAACCTTGAAGTGTTGGGATCAGAGGATGGAATGTTACTTCTTGAATAAAGGAGGCAACACCTCCCATGCCAGGCTGGCCAGGCTGTCCCTGTAGCAGCCATCTGTGCCTGGACAGAGGTCTGCCTCTCCTCCGGGTGTGTGTTGTCCAGCCCCTGGAGTGTCACTGGGTTGGCGGAGCTCAGGGAAGCAGATGCTGCCGCCTGCTAGGGGTGGCTGTGATGGCCAGTGGGGATCCTCAAGGTGGCATCCAGGTGAGCCCTGCAGGAGGTGGGAGCCGCCTTGGCTGAGAGAGCAGAGTATGGCCATGTGGTCTAGGCCAGTGGCCAGTGTGCACAGGGGCACAGCAGGGATAGACTTGGAGGGTAGAGGAGGAGCCAGGCGCAGGAGTGAATCTTTGGCTGGTCTGCTCAGGGGCAACTCATGTCTAAGTCCTTTTGTTGCTCTGGAGTTAGGAGAAGGGGGGCAGCTGGCCCTTGGGTGGACAGAAGCCATGGTGCCCAGAGTCACACTGTTGGCCTCAGGAGGTGGCTGCAGAAGTACCATCACTATGGGACAATTCTTGGGAGACAGAAGGGGCAGGGCAGCAATAAGAGGCAAGTCACTTGGCCCAGCTGGCCCTGTCATCCTGGTCCCTCAGTGCATGATGGCCAGATCTACTGGAAGCTGACCAGTCAGGCCCTGACAGCCTCAGGCACAGAGGTAGATTGGGGCAGCTGCACTGTGCTCACGCCCACTGCTGCCTTGGTGGCTTCTGTTGCCCAGGGGATGCCCTTTCTGTGCCACGCTATCCCTTGGGTTTTGTTTCTTGGTACTCTGGGGTCATGGTTGGAGGACAGCTCTTGTAAGGACACATTCCTTTTATGCTGTCTTATTAGATTACTTCTCCCTGGCCTGGGCATCTTGCTCAGCCTGTGAATCCATCTGTGCTGCGGCCTCCTCCTGGGACACCTTCAGGAGAGACTGGGTCATAGCCTCCCATGGGTAGATGGGTTTCTGTGAGTTCTGGTGCATTTTCTTCCTCAACCTGAGAGTCCTTTGCACTTTTGTGGTTATAAACATTCAGACACCTGTTAGTCTCAAATGGAAGCAAAAGTCCTGCTGCTGCACCTGGCCCAGTTTTTGTCAATAGAGACTCATTGGCGCTCGGCCATGCCTGCTGGGTCCCCGCTGTCTGTGGCTGCTCTCAGCCGACACAGAAATGGTTCCTCTGGGCCTCGACACACCTGCAAAGCCTGGAGAACACCCACTCGCTGCTGCCCCCGTCCAGCTGTCCTGTGTGTCCCATGGGTGCCTGTGTATAGGTGTTTGCCTTAGCACCCAGTCCTGCTCCCTCTGCAAAGGAAGGGCATCAGCTTCCTCAGATGCAGGAGGCCCTCCGTGGAAGGGAAGCAGCTCTGTGGGCTGTACTCTGTAGTCTCTTGGGGCAAGACTTGTGCCAGGGCCACATGGGACAGGCGGTTAAGGTACTGCTGGGAGACAGACCTGGGGACACAGAGCTGCTGCCCTGGGAGGCCCAGCAAGGAGACTCAGCTAACAGGCATGGGATAGAGCTGAGGCCCTGGATGGGCGAGGTCAGCGGCTGGGGTTCAGGAGGCCTCCACTGCTTCCGGGACTAGGGCTTAGGCCATACCTGGAAACCAAATGTACCGGGAGGGGAAGTTGGTCTCGGTGTGGGGCGTAGCCAGGACAGGGATGGTGGCAGCACAGGTATCAGGCTGGGATAGAGGCTCTGTGCCAGCTCCCAGGCCCCTGTGTAGCCAGATTGGGCTCTAGGACAGAATCAGTGGATGTCTCAGGGTCCTAGTCATGGCCACATCTGCCCCTGGGCCTGGTGGGAAGAGAGGCAGGGCTTGGCGGTGGCCCCTGATGTCCCCTCTCCCATCTGTGCAGACTGCCTGCTGATGTTGGTCTACAAGGACAGGTCTGAGCGCACCAGAGGCCTCCGAGAGCGCAGCAGTGTGGCCCTGGCGGACATCTGTGGTCTGGAGCCTGGCCTGCCCTACGAGGGCCTGGCCCACACGCTGGCTATCATCTGCCTTTCACAAGCTATTATGCTGGGCTTCGACAGCCGTGAGGCCATGTGTGCCTGGGACACCCGCATCCGCTATGCCCTCGGCGAGGGTGAGTGGCACCTACTGAGTGGAGATGATGGTGACTGAGGTACAATGCCTGCTCCCCTTCCCAACTCGGGGGACAAGAGTCCAGCAGGCATCTAGTCAGGAGCTGAGGGAGGGGCCTACCATTCCAGAAGTTTCTCCTGTGGTGCCTCTTTTCCTCATGCAATGGCTGGGGGTTTATGGCATTAGAACTAGGGGCCTTCTGGCACCAGGTTGGAGGTGAAGGTGAGAGAGGCCAGCAGGTAGGTGGGCACCATCCTTCCCAAGCTGGGCTGTCTTCCCGGGTGGGGAGGAGAGCAGGATGCTGGTATTAGGCTGAGCTAAGCAAGGACAGGGGAAGGGCCCATCCCCAGCAGGTCCTAGGGCCAGGCTGAGCTAGGACACAAACCACACTCCTCACGCTCACAGGGTGCTTGGCTCCTGAGCCTCGGTTTCCCCTCTGCACACAGATGCTCTGCCAGGCTACTGGGCTATGCTGGCAAGGTAGGAGCTAGCACACAGCCCTGTAGGTCTTTCTTAAGCTAAGGTGGTTCCTGAATGGGTGGGAGAGCAAAGCAGGGGCTCACTGGTGGGCGGTGCTCCCCCTGCGTGCCATCCCATGCAGGGCCATGCCTGTGCTGGGCTGCGCCTCCCGTGACGCCCTGCCTCTCTGCCCACCCTCCAGTGCACAGGTTTCCTGTGACGGTGGCTCCTGGCACCAAGCTGGAGAGCGGCCCAGCTACCCTTCATCTCTGCAATGACGTCCTCGTCCTGGCCAGGGATGTGCCCCCGGCTGTCACAGGGCAGTGGAAGTTGTCCAACCTCCGGCGCTACGGGGCTGTACCCAACGGGTTCATCTTTGAAGGAGGGACCAGATGTGGGTACTGTGAGTATCCGGGCAGTGGAGCTGGGCCCTGAACTGACCAAGCTCACAGGGCACCTCTCTGGGCTCAGAGGACTCGGGCCGCTTGGGGACGGAAGGAGGGACTCTGACAGGCGTCTCAGTGCCAGGCCACATGTCATAGCAGTTCCTGGCCTTCAGAGTCACACAACACCTGAACCCCTCATGTTCAGGCTGAATGAAACAGAAAGCAGTGGTGCTGAGCTCTGCTGGATGGTGCTGGACCCTTCCTTGTGCCAAAGGCATGCAGCCTGTTGGGGGCCAGGCCCTCCAGGGCTGGCTGGCCAGGTCTAGTGTGCCCAGTGTTGCCTCTGGGCTTTACCAGGGTCACTGTCAGCACCCACTTCACTTGGGGTGGGGATGAGGCCCCAGCCTCCTCTTTCCACCCACGCCTCCCCCGTGCAGGCTGACCTTGGCCTTCAGGTGGTCTGCATGCTTGTATGGTCAGGGTGGACGAGAGGGAACACCGAGTACCTTGCTAGGTGAGCGCTGGACCCCCCTCTGGATCAGGGGCATCTGAAGTGACCGTACAGTGACCGTGGTTGCTGCTGCTCAGAGGGGCCCAGCTCTGGGTTCCTGTGTAGCCCAAGGAGGTGGGGAGGGTGAGTGTCCTCTGTCTCTGTAGAGCTGGGCTCAGAGCAACTGGGTCAGTATCTGTCCTCAAGGGCCTATTAGCCCCTCTGGGAGGATGCAGGGCTCCCCCAAAGTGTCCTCTCATGTGCATGGCCCATTTTAGAAGTAGATGTCCTGGGTGTCACACATGACTCCACCAGAGAGAACAACTCCCTGTCGTGCTTTCCCTGGACTCCAGAACCCAGAGTGCATTTTGAAGCAGGCCCGGGGCTCCTGCACAAGGTCCGGAATCTGTGCCACCAGCAAGCACCCACCTTGGGGCACACTCACATCGCAGTAACCTGGTCCTTCGTCAGGTCCTGGGCAGCCTTGAGAGCTATGTCTCCTACCTTGCACCCCATGGTTTCTGGTGGCTCCAGGCCTGGGGATGGGCTGCAGCCAGGTGGGGCTCCCAGGCTGCCATGTCCCCACAGCTCCCACTGGAGATAAGCTCGCCCACTGCTCCAACTGGGTTGAGCTGGGTTTTATGCATTCACAGAACCAGGTCAGCCTGGTGCCAGGTGGATGATCAGAGGTCAGAGCTAGTGAGGAAGACCTGGGACCATCTTAGGAGAGGAGCTGGCAACTGTGTGGCCTGCGGAGGAGTGGGTGCCAGTGTGTCCCACCTGCTGTGGCAATGACAACACACTGGGCAGATTAAAGCAACAGAAGTGGTCCCTTCTCAGTTGGGGGCAGCAGTCCCAGGGCAGGGTCAGCAGGCCTGTTGTAATGGCCAGGGTCTTGTTTCCCTGGCCTTGTTACCTTGGGGACATCACTCTTGTCTCCCTTCTCTCCTGAGGACTCTGGTTCTGAATGTAGGGCCAGCAAAGTTGCCCTGAGATTCCAACTTCATCACCTTGTACAGACCCTGTCCACCGATTAGAGGTGGGGGTGTGTCTCCTAGGGCCACCACTCAGCTGAGATGGTTCTAGAATCTCGGGGTCCCAGCCATGTGTGACAGGACACAGGTGGGCTCCTACCCCCTTGTGTGTAGGGTTCTCTGCCCTGGGTGCAACTGGCAGCCTGGCCCTCAGCCCTCAGAGCCATGGCCCTCGCCTGCCCACTTCAGTCCTGCACCCCTCAGTATCACGCCTAGAGAGGCAAACAGCAGGGTGCAGGCAGAGTGGGCCCGGAAGGGACAGGCGGCCCTGGAGTTGGCATCATGGTGTACCCATTCGGGAAAGGAGGACCCAGTCAGGATGTTTTGCCCCTGGGCTCATTGCCTGGCCTCATCTCAGTGGCACAGAAACCTGGCCCTGTCCAGAAGGTCCAGTAGGTTGGCAGGCAGTGGGTAGATACCAGGCCACCCCTGGGCTATGGGACCTGAGGGACATTCTGAGCCTTCAAGGTTCCCCTGTGAGGACCTGGGGCAGCATGGGGTCCACAGCCAGGAGATAGGCTGGCTTCCATTCCCAGCATCAGCTCCAGCCCAAGCACTGTGTGTCTCAGGATCAGCCACGGGGTGTTGGTGGCCCCTTTGGTGGCATATCATATGGATACCATGTGGGAGCCGGGCCACATGCGGTTCTGACACACAAAACCAAAGCAGCACATGTCTTGGTGGCTGTCCACAAGGACACAAGGCCTTGTGAGGACTCTGAGGAGCTGGGCAGAGAGCAGCACTGGGACAGCTGTGGCCCAGCTCTGGATGGTAAGGCTGTGTGTTGGGACTGACAGTTGGAGGAAGAGGCTGACCCGACGGCTGGCAGGAGGCAGGGACAAGGTGGTCATCCCGGGAGTGTCGAGGAGATGCACATTTCTAGAGCAGTGCCTGCACTGAGCGTCCAGCCTGAGGCCACCGCCCCACCTCTACAGCCTGTGCTGAAGTCAGCCTGCTCTGGATCCCCAGGGGCCACTTCTGGGGGACCCTCCTGCTCTTTGTATTGCGAGACATGCAGGGAGTCTATGCTTGTCTGTGTCCAGGGAGGCGTTTAGAGCCAGCCTGGCCACAACAGGCATCCTGGCATCTAGCGTGGGCCCTGTCTGGTGTCCACAAGTGTGCCCCCTATGCAGAGGAGGAGATCAAGATGTGGGCTGCCCTACATGTCCAGAGGCAGTGGCTGAGACCAAGGAAGGGGCTGAGGCTCCTGTGTCCACCCCATGGTCCTGCCTGTGGGAGCCCTGGCCAGCTCGGAAGGGCACACTTCCTGTTCCTCTCGAGGAACAAAGGCCCTGCCAGGCAGGGTGGGCCCAAGTTGGTGGCCACCAGGCAGGGCAGCTGCAGGAGCTTGAACGCTTGCAGCTGTCACAGCCCTTTGGCTCTGGGAGGGGAGTGGCCCAGGGCAGTCACCGTGTGCTCTTTCCTCCCGGCTGTGCACCCTCGGCTTGCGTCTCCAAATGCGACCGATTCAGGACTTCCAGGTGACTGGTGTGCAGTGTGCCTGCAGATTGTCCTGCCCTCTCAGGCCCACTCAGAGTCTCCATGTCCTTGTCTGCCACGTGCATTCTTATGTCACTAGTGTGGGTTGCTGGGAGCCACTGGCATGTGTGAGGAGCCCCTAGAGTGTGCACCTGGGCAGGGTTAGAGTCTCTACCCTCGGTGCTGCCACTTCTGAACAGCCTGGCTGTGTCCTGTGTGTGAATGACACACCTGGTGGCCTCAGGCCAAGGATCTCTGGTGCCAAGGTGTCATCTGCCTCTGTAACACCCTCCTGCAGCTTCCCTGAGCCCTGGACTGTGTCTGTGCCCTGAGTTTGCAGTCCTCTGACCCACAACAGGGAAAGAGGGTGGTGGTGCATGAGCCTAGGTCTGGCCACTCACCTCTTTCTGAGGATGGCCAGAAGCAGGACCTCATAGAATCCTTGGGAGACGTAGAGAAAGTACAGGGTCTGAGGTGGGGTGAACCCCAGTAAGGGGCCTGTAAGGGTTGGGATGGGATGGAGTTGATGATAGGGCCGAGTGGGCCAAGTGGTCTCAGGCTAGCACTCAGGAGGACATTGGGTCCCTTTGAGGGTTGTTGACCCTGAGGCATTTGGAAGTCATTGTCACCGCAAGGGCGGGGGTAGGTGTGGCAGTGCAGGAGCACAGTGGTTTTGTTCTGAGGGCCTGGGGCCCTGCATATTTCTAAGGCCCAGGGCAGCCTTATAGCCCTGAGATGGTTTAAAGCCGGACCTTGACAGGGCTGTCTAGAGCTAACCGGGCTTTGGGGACACTGCAGTAGGACCAACATTTCCCTACCTCGAGGCCGAGACGTCTCTGCCTCTGCCCAGGGTGAAAGCTGCTCTCAGATGGCAGCTGCTTGTCTCTCGGCTCTGTGTCTTGAGGGCCACTCTGTTCTTGTCACCACTCCCATGTTGTCCACTGCTGTGTAACAAACAGCCCCAAGCACAGTTGCTGCCCTCTCATTTGTTCTGTGGGGACCTGGGTGATGCTCAGCAGTCTGTCTGCTCTGGCAGGTGCAGACCAAGTCCCTTGGTGGAGGCTCTTGGCTGATGGCAGGCTGCAAAGCCAGGTGGTTGATCAGGAGGCATCGGTTCCCCCCTGGGCCCTGTTCTCCAGCATGGTGTACCTTCTGGTTCTAAGAGGCAAAAGTGGGTGCCACAGGACCCTATGGCTTTGCCCAGGACTGGCGGTGTCACCTAATGCCTGTGCATTAACCGGGGATGCCCCAAACTGTAGACCCAGGGGAGGTGCAGCACAAGCCTCAGGACAGGCCTGGAAGAAAAGCAGAGGCCACGCATGTGCCATAAAGCAACACAGGCCACCTGCACCCTCCTTCCTTCTGCAACACACAGGGAAACAGGCAGTGTGGGAGCATCCCAGCAGGTGTGCGATGTCTGTCCATCCATCCTGTGCACAGGGTGCTGGTGTCAGGCACTGAGTGACACTGAAATGGCCCTCATCTGCATGGTGCTGGGAAAGTATACAGTGTGTGAGGCCCCAGAGAGGGCATCTGTGAAAACACTGGGGTAACCACTGGCTTCCATGGTGGGGGTCAGTGTTGGGAAGGCGTCACAAAGGAGGTGCTCTGTGGCCTGCACATTGGAAGTTAGTGGGCTGTCAAGAAGGTGATGGCTAGCCCTCCATGGGTGGAGGTGCTGGGTGGGCATGGTTAGCCCCTGAGCCTCTCGGGGTGCAGGGAGATAGAGATCCCTGCTCGGTGGGGTCAGATGTAGTGTTGGGTCCCAGGAGGCCACGTCCCCAGCTCTGAAGGTCCTTACAGATGGAGCCGTGTAGGGATGAGTGGCTGGAGGGATACCAGGTGGGCACACTGGGGACCAGGCTGCCAATTACCAGGCTCCCCAGTCCCCACCTGGCCACTCGTGTCTCCTGGGGAGTGTGATCCTCCGCGGATGCGGACACCCTGGAGGAATGCAGGGCGGCTCCGCTCCCTTGGCGGTGGTTTTTTATAGTCGGGGGACTGATTGTCCTGCAGCTTCTGCCAGCTGTCTGTAAGCGCAGGATTAGGGCCTGGCCTTTTGTGAGTGCCGGGGCTGAGAGGCTGGGCCCTGGCCCTGATGGGGTGGCTGGCAGGGACAGGAGCCTCCATGAGATGCTTTGTGTGAGCTGCAGGCTTTACTAGGCCTAGTGTGGAGGCCCCGACCTCCAGGGCAGCCGATTGTGAGCCTCTCGAGGTCCTCTGGGAGACACTGAGGTTGGCATCTACCTCCTCTCATGCTACCACCCCCTCCTGAGAAGGGTCAGAGGCTCTGCTGTCAGGTCTGGCACAGTTGGGCCCCAGACCTGGGGGGCCCCCAAGACCCACTTCTTGGCTATGTGACCGTGCACACAGTTTGCCTTCCCTGGGCCTCGGTTTCTCCTGTCTACAGATGGAGTGATACTGTCTTGTGGTTTAGGGGTGTCATGTGCTTGGCCCATGTTGGAGCTGGCTAGCATCTGCAGGCCCCAGCCCTGTGCCTGGGAAGGCCGAGCATAGCTGGAGGCAGAACGTTGGCTCTGAGCCCTCTTGATCTGTGCTTCTTCCGGCCCAGCCCCCAGGGCCCATGCGAGGGCCTTGCGTGTGGCCAGCGCGTGCCTTTCTTTGGGCAGTGGCAGGCCGGGAGGAGAGGGATTCTCGGGCGGTGACGCCAGGCAGAGCCTCTGGCCCACATGCCGGCTCAGCAGGTGGGCGCAGCCGCCTGGCCTCCCCATTCACGAGCCAGCGGGAATTCATTCACTGTGGCGAGGCTTGGGCCTCCCTGCTGACTCACTGCCCTGGGCAACTCTGCCACCCAAACAGCCTGCGGATGGGATGCAGGGCCTGCCTTCTGCAGAACGGGCACAGAGTGCAGGTGGCCCCATGTGCGCATGACCCTGACGCTCCACACCAGGAGCTCCAGGGAAGGGGCAGGCTGTCTAATGGGGGAGGAAGTCACGCGCCCTGTGGCGGCCATTCACTGGGGGCAGGTGCCATGCTGTCATGAGTGCAGCCCAGGTTGAGGAACCAGGGTGGGTCACTAAGTGACAAGCCCCGCCCTGGGATGTGAGCCTACTTGCAGGCAGCCTGAGCTCCGTCATGTGCCCTCTGCCCTGGAGCAGCCTATAGAAGGGTTGTGGATCCTTTGGTGCAGGGGAAGTGAGGCTCAGAGGGCAGGGACTGACCATGTGGCTGCTGGTGGCAGAGCTTGCGTCCTCCTCGACGAGGTGAGTGGGTCCTGCAGAATTTTCTGGAGTTTGATCTGGTTCTCCACACACTCTAGCCACATGCCCACTCTGCACAAGGCCCCCAGCCATGCTGGGGCCAGGCTGACCCACATCTCTGTCCTCCCTCTTCAGGGGCCGGCGTCTTCTTCCTGTCCTCAGCTGAGGGGGAGCAGATCAGCTTCCTGTTCGACTGCATCGTCCGAGGCATCTCCCCGACCAAGGGCCCCTTTGGGCTGCGGCCTGTTCTCCCAGGTGTGGTGGATGACCTGGCCAGGTTGGGCCCAGGTCGGGAGGGGTGCTTGGTGCCCCCCACAGAGTCCAGGGCCTGAAGGCCACCCTGCCTTGTCTGCCCAGCTGGGAAGCAACCTATTCCCACCCACAGCTAAGAAACTTGCTGGCCTGGGACTGAGTCCAGGGCTGCCACACCACCTGGGGCTTCAAAGAGTTGAGTCCTCCATCCACATGGTCTGAGTTCTGGGGACCCTGGGGGCCTCACACCTCTTGATGAGGACAGTTTGGCCAGGCTGTGGCTGGATGGGGTCCTGGGACCTTTCTGTCACCCAGATGATCCTGGCCTAGGACTGCTTCCTCTGGCATGTGGGGTCTGGGGTGCATTGGGTGGCTACGGGGCCTCCAGGATTACGTCTCCCATCCTATCTTTGCTCTCTAGTTGTACCTGAATACTATGTTCTGGGGGTGGACAGGGAACCTGGTGGACCCACACAGCCCAGCCACAAGGGACTCGGGCAAGGAAGAGCTCCCAAATCTGACAGGCTCAGAGCAGAGAACAGTCTTTGGAGCTCCCTTTATCTCTTAGAGGACAACTTGTCCTGCTGTCCAGGTGCATCCTGGGAAAGCAGAGCAGCAAGCTGTACTTGCTGCAAGGCAGGTACTGCCCACCCCAATAATGTGCCTCAGGTGGCATGGTCACTGGGGAGGGAGGTAGCTGGTAGCTACCAGGAGGTAGCTGGTAGGGCTCCTGGATCTGGAGCCCTCCTGCTGGCAGGCTCTGCAGGATGGTGTGGCAGTGCCCCCTGCTGGCCTCATACTGCCTTGCTGCTACAGGCTTGGGTGCAGCTGGTGTGGACCTTGTCATAGGCCTCCATCTTTTGTGACCCACAGAGTTATGTGAGGAGGCAGCAGGTTCTGGGGTCAGCAGAGGCTGCCACTGAGCCTGGGAAGTGACCAGAAGGCTGTGTATTCCTGGGTGGCAGATGTGATGGGGATGGGCTGGGGGTAAGCACTACAAGCTGGGGGGAAGTCCTGTGAGGTTCAGCAGGGAGGGCTGAGTCATCAGGAGGCAGCACTGGCACCTTTGTGGGATGGGTCCCTTCCTGTCCAGTTTAGGGAAGTTCTGTGTATGGGAACCCAGGCTGAGCAATTAGGGGCCTGGGTGGGACTACTCCATCCTGGGTGTGGTATCTGGGGCTGAGGCTCTGGGTTATAGGGAGCCATGTCGGAGCTGGCCCAGGATGGTTGAGGCTCTAAAAGCCCTGGACCCACTGTAAAGTCCAGCAGGGTGGAGCCTGGTGGAGGAGGGCTCGGCCTCACGACCCTTCTCTGCCGTAGACCCAGGTTCTGGTGGGCCCTCGGCTGCAGAGGAGCGCTTGGCTCAGGAGGCGCTGGAAACCTTGCAGCTGGAGAAGCGGCTCAGCATCCTGTCTCACACGGGCCGTCCAGGCAGTGGAGGTATGGCCAGGGCAGCCCGGGGCCTTGTGCACAGTGCATCCCCCAGCAGGATCAAACGGCCACCTGGCGGCGCCCCTTCCGTGCACATGCAGCGTCACCACCCTTCCGCCCCCATTCGTGCACCTCCCCCACTCATTCATTCAGCCTTCTCTCCCCATCCCTCCATCCTTCTCCTTCCTATCCCCTCTTCTTCCTGCTTTCATTCTCTATCAATTCCTTCACCTTCCCATTCACTCACTCACTCACTCACTCACTTATTCATTATTACACAAACCTTTATATAATGCTAGCAGGAGGTGAATAATGGACAAGGTGGGTGAGTTGGGTTTGGCTTTTCCCCACCCACCAGCTAGGTCTATAATCAGAGGGCAGCCGAGCTGCTCCTAGGAGCTGGGCCCCCTGGGCTGCCATCAAGGGAAGAGAGGGGGGTGGGGCTACGTGCAGTGTGTGGCTGCTGCCGCTCTCAGTCTTCCTGGACCAGAGTGCAGGAGCCCTGCTGACCCTGCCAGTACCCTCTGCTGCCAGTCCCCCAGGGCTCCTGGAGGGAGCGACAGTGGCCTCCTTCTCTTCTGGGCAGCATGGCCCCTAAAGTAGGAAGTGTCAGCCTTACAGTGGGCCCTTCACTTTGTGGGGCTTGGGACTGGCTTGCAGGCTGAGTGGAGGATGCAGAGACAGGTGTGGTTTCCATGAGCACCGAGGGAGGCACAGCCTGGCTGACAGGGGACAGTGAGTTGAGCTTGAATCCCAGGCCTCTTCTTGTCCTCGGGGCTCATGGCCCAGAGAGGAGGGAAGCAAAGCTGTCAAGGGAAGGCGCCTCCAGGAGAGCTGGGCCTGTGGCCGGAAAGCAGTGAGCAGGGATGGACACGGAGCTGGGGTGTGAGGAGGAGGGGACCCAGGGTGGGTGCAGAGGGCTGGAGGAGAAGACAGACCGATCCTGGACATTTCAGGAAGAGTCCCTGGGAGGCCCAGGCCGAGGACAGGGCCAGGGCCAAGGTGGTGGGTGAGAAGGGGATGTCCAGGGACACAGGGTTTCTGCTCCAGCGTGCAGCTGCGGGCCGGTGGCTGGGCTGCATGGGGACTGGCCTCTGCGATGCATGAGGCCCCACAGCAGCTCTGCTTCCTCCCGCTACAGGGGACGACCGCAGCTTGTCCAGCTCTTCCTCTGAGGCCAGCCACTCGGACATCAGCACCAGCAGCCGGCTCACCCCATGGCCTGAACAGTACCTGTCCTCGGCTAGCACATCACAGGAGGGCCCAGGGCTGGTGGCTGCTCAAGCCCCAGGGGAGGCTGTGCTGGGCACCTCAAGGGGGCCCCCCAAGCCGTTGCGGCCACGGCAGCTGCAGGAAGTCGGCCGCCAGAGCTCTTCAGACAGCGGCATTGCCACAGGCAGCCACTCCTCCTACTCGGGCAGCTTCTCGTCCTATGCAGGCAGCAGGCCGGACGTGTGGCGGGCTGGCGAGGACTTCGGCTCACTGCTCAGCCTGCCACTGCCGGCGGCGGGGGTGCCCGAGCCTAGCCTCTGCGCCTGCCCGCCTGGGGCTGCTGAGTACCAGGTACCCACATCTCGGCGGCCGCACTACGACACACCCCGAAGCCTGCGCCCGGCACCCCAGGACCAGAGCCCGGCCTCCCGGGGTGGCCCCGACCAGGGCACTGCGGCAGAGCTGGGCAGCCAGATGTCTGAAGGCTGCCCTTCCGGCTGGCTGGGCACAAAACGGCGGGAGCAGGCGACAGAGGCCCCAGGCAGCGAGCCCGCACAGGCCGGCCCGGTGCCCAGCGAGCCCTGGGAAGCCAGCAGTCCTCACACTGCACCACCCCCTGCTTTCTTCCCAGCCTGTCCAGTCTGTGGTGGACTCAAGGTAAAGTCCCCCCCCTGAGATGGCCACCTGTGCTGTGAGGGCTCAGGGTTTTCCCCTCTGGACGGGAGATGAGAGCCCCAGCCTCTGCAGCCTCTGTGCTGTGTCTCTGGGACCCCCTCAGCTGTGGAGAAGGTCAGGGTTGGGGGGACCCCCTCAGGAGGGGGGACCCCCTCAGGAGGGCATGTGGCTGCCCACAGATGGGGTGCCCCAGAGCAGTATGTTCTTGATTGGGGTCATAGAGTCCCCAGGCCCAGCTTCTCTGGCCATCTCTTCTTCCCCTAAGAGTCAGATGGTGGGAGCTAAGGTGGGCACTGCACCCCACTGACTGAAGACTTGCCTTGGGTGGTGGGTTGGGAGGCCCCTTGGGCTGGCCCAGGCCTCGGCCCGGGCTTGTCCTGGCCCTCTGCCCATTCTAGAGCCCACGCCTTCCCCTTCCATAAGGACAGCCCCCATGGCAGCTCTGGATGCCCAGGTCCGTGGGGCTGTCCTGCTCTGCAGAGTTCCTGGGGCACTGTCTGTGCCATCGAGTCCATGGTCCCTCATGGTGCCTGTGTAGGGCACGGCCTCCCACCCTACAGGGAGGAAACTGATGCTCAGGAGGCCCGTGACTTGTGGGGTCTACATCCTGTGACTGGGACCCTTGCACCCCACACCAGCCTTTTCCCAGGGGAGCCCTGCCCTGGCCCAGGCTGTGAACTCAGCCAGCCCAGGGTCTCCATCACCTCCTCCTGTGCCCTCCTGCTGGGCCAGGAAGCTGGTAGGCAGGAGCAGTGGGGGATGCTGCACCCCGGGCCCCTCCAGGTCTGTGCTTCCCTGCATGGGAGATGGCACAAGCCATCCCCACTGGCACATCAGAGGCTGGCGGTGTCTGGCCCTCCTGGACTCCTGTGGCCCAAGGGGCCTGTTTGGCTGGGTCCCCTGTGAATACCTGGCCTTGTACTGCGCTGTGGACCGTGTTGCTGCTCTGCTCTCTTTTTAAAATTTGACATTTTGTAATATGTTCTCAGACTGGAAATAAAGTTTTCTTTTCATACCATGTGTACTTTCCGTGTGGCCAGCTCCCCCTACCCTCCGCTGTGGGGCTGTGACCAGGAATGAACTCTCAGGCTGCAAACAGACCTGGGTGTGTGTGTGAGTGTGTGCACATGTGTGTACACGTATGCATATGTGTGCATGTGCCTGGTCAGGGGCATGTGTTGGCTCTGAGCCTGGACCTCCTGGTCCCTCCTGCTCTTTCTAAGCCCTGGGCAGCCCAGTCAGTGGCCTGCCAGCCACCAGGATCACACTACTGTGTGGGGAGGGAGGGCAATTTTGAGTCCATCCTGGGCCACGTCCACCACCCACTGGCTGGGTGGCCCAAAAGTCACTGCATTCTCTGAGCCTCAGTTTCCTCTCCCATAGATGGGGTGACCATCCCCACCATGGGGTTGCACAGAGGGTCTGACATGGTGGTGGGAGTGGTCCTGGGCTGTGGGGCAGCTTCCTGCACAAGAAACAGGGTGCTGAGCAGAACTCCTCTCTACCCACCTCCTTGCCGTGCTTCCTGGGATCTGTACTGCAGCAGGCAGGAAAGGTGCCCAGGGTAGGGGGAGCCAGGTCAGGGCGTCCTGTGTCTGCTCTGGATCTGGGTGTGGGATGTGGGCAGGTGGAGCTAGGCTTGGGTGTGAAGGCCTCCCTCACTGGAGGGCGGGGCTGATGGGATGAGGTCACATGGGAAGAGGCCAGGCCCCCACAGCAAGTGTGCCCAGTGTACCCGGCTCCCCTGGAGGCCCAGGTTGTAGGTGGAATCCCCTCTGGGGACAGAGAGGGGTTTACCCTCACCCACTTTTCCCAGTGTGTGCTGGAGGCCCTGGTTTGCCGAGCACCTCAGAGCCAGCCTCAGCAGCCGCTTTGGGGAGGGTGGCTGACAGGCAGGGGCATCTGCCGGGGGGAGGCAGCCACCTCCTGTCCTGGCCCTGGCATGGAGTCAGAGCTGGGCAGTCCTCATCTGTCCTGGTGCATCTGCCCATGTGAGGTGGCCCTGGGCTTGTGCTAAGTGCCCTTTAAGGCCTGTGGTTCCAGGGCTCTGGACACCTGCCTCTGGTCCCACCAGGGCCCTGACACCTCTCAGGCTGCTGTGGACTCAGACTACATGGCTGGCTCAGGGGCACCCCAGTCTCTTGGGCCCTGGCCTGAGGTTATAACCACCCTCTTCGCAGCTGGCCTGGACTGGAGCTGGTGCCAGGCCCGCTCCAGCCTCCTGGGCTCCCACCCCCATGAGGCCTGGCTCTCAGGCTCCCTCCCAAGTGCTGTGGTGCTTGCCATCCATCTGCCCTAGAGTTCTGGCCACCACAGGGCTTTTGCAAAGGGGATGCAGGTGGCTCAGTGTCCATAGCCTCCCCCCTCCCACTGACATGCTCACCATTCCTGGGCCCATATGAGGCCGGAAGAGACTCACCTCCTCCGGGCTCCCACACTCCTCAGAGCAGGGTCAGTCCCCATCCTGTGGTCCCTTGGTTGCTGTAGAAACAGGCCTGCATTTCAACCAAGTTGCCAGCAGAAGGGGGCAGGGAGCTGGGCCTCTCGGGCCCAGGCAGCCCAGGCATCCAGGTCCTGCATGGGCCATGGGGCCTGGAGGGCAGAGTGCTGGCCCTTGGGGTGACTAGCCCCGTGCAGGGCAGGAGCAGTGCTTGGGGAAGCAGAATGTCTGTATTGACCTGTATTCTCTTTGGTCTAGGGCATGGCGGCCTCACCCTCAGGACTTGCTGTGGCATATCCAGGTAGGTCCTGTCATGAGCCTATTTGTGGTCTGGCTCTGGAGCTGGAAGTTGGGGTGGATAGCAGGTTCTAGGGCATTTCCTTTTGCTCCAGGGAGCCGAGGTGCCCCTTCTGTCCATCAGCACCATGTGAGGCTCACTCCCAGGACAATGGGCTTGGGTGGGCATGGGGCGGGACATCAGCATCAGTTCCAGGTGAGGGTCCTCGGTGTCTTTAGGGACGGGGAGGATGGCCCATGGTAGGGAACCCACACTGGCCTGCCTCACTTCTGCTCGGAGTTACCATCTCTCTTCTGGGATTGAACAGGGAATGAGATGCACCCTGCCTTGCCAGGGCAGTAATGGGGAGGAGGCTGGACTTCCAGACTGCATGTGTGGGCCATGAGCATTGCACGCCTATGTTAGGGATGTGGCTGGGTGACCCAGAGAACCTGGGCAGGGACAGCAGAGCTGGGACCTGACCCAGGGCCAGGGCTCAGAATTCTGTGGCTTCCTCAGGTGCCATGGGACAGTGACCTTGTATGAGCGCCGGGCTCAGCTGTCTCTAGGTCCTCGGGTGCTACGGATGAGGGAACGACAGGGACCAGGGGTCTGGGGCCCCGAGGAGTACAGGGGTACAGGGTGCAAGGAGGGGTCAGCCTACCTCCTGGGAACACACAGGCCCTTCTCCACAGGACCCCCAGGGCTGGGGTCTCCCGAGACACCCACCTATGTGAACATCCCCGTCAGTCCATCGTCCTGGCAGCAGCTGCACTACATGGGCCTGGACCTGCAGGAGGCTGGTGCGAGCATCCGAGGTGGGCGTATGGGCTCTGCTCAGCCAGGGCTCTTCCTGCTGTCCATAAGCTGCCCTCTGATGGCATCCTGGGGGCAATGCATTAGGGGGGCTGGGAAGCAGTTATGGTTCTTGGCTACTCTGCTCACCCTGGGCTGCCCACAGGGGCCGGTGCCTCCCGCTATGCACAGATCGACATCACAGCCACGGAGGCGGCACAGCGGGCTGGGGCTCAGCATGCCCGGGAGCGGCTGTCGGAGCTGCAGCAGTGCCGGAGGGGTGCCCTGCGGTGAGCCCACGGCCGGACATCCGCACAGGGCTGGCTTCTGTCTTGAGCAGCCCTGCCCTCAGAGCTGGGGCCGAGGCTGTGAGCAGCATCCTGGTTGTGGTGGAGGCACTGCTGGCCCCTGGTTCCCAGAGTGATGAAGTGGACAGCTCCAGGACCAGGCCAACCCTTCCTGTCCCCAAGAGGCACCAGCCTCAGTGTCACCAAGGCTGTGCCCACTAGGTGAATCTGAGCAGATTCTGAGGTCCAGGGTGCAGGTGGCACTGCCATCTGGGTGAGAGGATGGCACAGACCATACTGACACAGACCATCTCCAAATGCAGTGGTGCAGACCCTGGGGTGGTACAGCCCAGCCTCATCCTCTGGCCTGGGCCTCTGCTCTGGAACCTGGGCTAGGACAGCTGCCCACCCTGTCTGCCACGTTGGGGCCCCACCTCTCAGGCTACGGTTCCCCTGAGGCTGAGGGCCGAGGCAGCGTGGGATGGAAGGCCTGTTGCCAACCATCAGCACCCGTGTGTCCCAGTGCTGCGCTGACTGCCAAGCTGCTCAGGACCCACTCAGCATGGGAGGCTGGAGCTGCTGCTGTCTGTTTTTAACCTTTTCCTGAAGGTGTGAGGTTCTCTTTCTCAGGTGGCTTCTACCCCAGACTTGATCTGACATCTAGATGCTGGGTCTGAGGGCCCAGTTCCAGGTCTCCAGCCAGGGTCTTTGTGGACTTTGCCTGACTCAGAGCTCGGGGATGGAGGCTCTGCCCATAGCCAGCCATGCCCCCATCTATGTGCCTTCTGCCCCTGACCCCTGGAGTCCCTGGTGTCCGGTGGGCCAATGGTGAGTGGCTGTGGCCCAGAATGGCTGAGGCTGTGGTTTGGGTTACCAGCCTCCTGCGTGGCCCACCTCCTGAGCTGATGTTACCTGACCGAATAGGCTGACTACAGGAGAGGTTTTGAGTGCAGGTCACCCCCAAGATGGGCTGGAGGGCCCCAGATCCTCACGTGTACTGGGGCAGGAGACTGTCCACTTGCAGGTGTGGTGGGGGCCAGTAGCCAAAGATCAGGATGCAGGGTAGGGTCCCTTCCATAGGAATGAGCTGTAAGGGGTGTGAAGTGGCGACTGGGCTGTCCTGGTGGGGCTACCCTGCTGACAGTAGATGCCTGCCAGGCCTGGCAGCTTTAGATGCCAGCTTAGCCACTTGAGACCATTGTGGGGCAGGGCCTAGAAGCTGGTCACATGGGGGCTCCCCATGTGCTGACAGGCTTCTGGGACCCTGGCCTCTAGCTGCAGCCCAGGCAGGATCTCCACACACTAAGCCTGCGTGGCCATGGCCTCCTGGCTGCATTAGCCCCTCTGCTGACCTCCCATGCCTCCTCCTTGATCTTGTCACCTTTGCCTTCCTTCCCTCCGAGCTGCATCCTGGCCTGGCTCTCCCTTGGTGTCTGGGCTGTAGGACAACTGAGACTGGACAGCAGTAGCCTGCGCCTGTGGTTCCCACCACCTCATGCTGGCTGTGCTCAGTGTCCATGACTGGGAACAGCACCAGGCCAATAACACGTCCTGAAGAGAATGAGATACGAAAACACTTCAGTGTGCTGGCCAGACAGCTCGTGCCACGTGGGACAGGCCGCAAGTGCACTGCAGGTGCGGAGGCGCCTGAACAGAGCATGGTGGGAGGGGATGTAGGCGGGGCCGAGGCTGGGTCTCCTTCCTAGGCACAAGCTGGCCTTCCTGCCTTCCAGCTTTCCCTGCAGGACGTTGACACAGCCAGTCTGCAGCAGGGCACACACAGGTACAAAGGGCTGGGCCAGAGTGGAGGATTTCCCTGCAGATAGCAGTCACACCTGCGGCTGGGTGTTTTCAAGCACTTCCTCCTAACTCATGGAGACTGAACCTAGGGCTGGGTGCTGTGGATCAAATTCAAGCTTGTGCTTGCAAGGCAGGTGCGGCGCCACCGAGCTAACTCCCCAGCCTACTGCCAATGTTTTGAGACTTACAGTCTGGGTTCCGGTCACAGAGCTCCCCGGGGGACCTGGCACCCTGCTCGCTTGGTTCTCCTGCTGACCTCCATGTGCTCTGTAGCCCTGACATGCGGGCAAAGTCACGCACAAGGGTGGTCGGAAAGGACAGGGGATACTGAAAGGTTAGTGAAAGGCTCCCTGCCAGCGGTTCCTCAGTCTTTCTCACTCAGAACACACTGAGCCCACTGCGCTTGCCACTGTCTGACATAGTTCTGGAGGCCTCCTTCCTGCTTGTCTTTATAAAGGCGGTCAAAGACACAGCGGGCGAATGCTGCTGCCCAGCGTCATCCAGGGGAAAGACAACAGGTCCTCATCTGCCTCTCACCAGACTGGCCCACGAGACTCCTGGCTCTTCCTGTCAGAATGACCAGGACAATGGACTGATTGAGGAGCCCGAGGCAGCCAGGACAGCACGACTAAAGACACTAGTAAGAGGATGCCAGAGCTGCTGTGGACACTGGCAAGGACAATGGGACGAGTGAGCTCCAAATGAAGAGGTGGCCAGGGATCCAGCACAGTGGTGGCAGCACCTGCCTCATAAGTGCAAGTTTCTGAGTTCAAAGTTCTGTACAAAAAGACAGCGATCTAAGTGAAGAGGATTCGGAAGGTTCATAACCATGCATCATTTACTGTAATAAATTCCTTTTAAAAATGTAAATATTCATCATATTTTTCTATTGAACTCCCCTGTTACCTTCTTTTTCTTGGTCTGTTTTCTCCTTGGAATGTAGTTTTCTGCAGTCATTGCTGACAAGCAGCCAGCTACCCCGTTGTGACACAGTCCTCAGGACCCACCATGCTTGTGTTCCGCTTGACTACTATCTCACCCAGAAGCACCTGACCAGCCCCACCTAGGCACAGGGACTCCAGTGCCTCTCCTGGGCTGGATCCCCTTTCTCGTGTTCTAGGGGTGCTTTCTCCAGCAGCACCTGGAGAAATAAGGGCAAATTTGAGGCTTCACGTATTTCACGGTGATGTCCACATTCGGGCGATTTCTGCCAACACTCAGCTGTGGTTGCCCCACTGCTGTGGTAGCAGAGTGCCCTGCCAGCTGGTGCCCCAGGCCTCAAGCTGCATGCCCAAGTTTGTTACCATCAGGTTTCAGTGTCCTGGAGTCTCATGGCCTGGAAACGTGCTCTGTAGTTAACAAAGGTTTCATGGTTACTGGACAATTTCTCCACTTCCATCTTCTGTGGCCTCTGGAATCCGACTCCTCAGACCGTTGCCCTTTCCATTTTTAACCTTTTTATTAGTGGGGTTCAGACCCAGGCGCACCCTGCCATTAAACTGCATCTGCCTTTCCTTTTGTGGTACTGGGGATGGAACTCAGGTCCTTGTTTCCAAGGTAGGCACAACACCACATAAGCCAAATCCCTGGCCCTTGCATCCGCCTTATAAGCTTTTCTCTTACCAGGTTACCCAGCCTGGCCCTGACTTGTGATCCTCCTCTCAGCCTCTGTAGCAGCCCTTTTTGTGTCCCCTCATCTGTGTCACTGAGATTTCCTGTGCTTTCCACCCTCTGAGACTTAACTTCTGCTTTCAACTATTTAAAGTAAGGCCCTGGGTTCAATGCTCAGCCCCATATATGAGCACATGTGTGCACACAAACACATATACACACACATGCAGTATCCAAGGCAATCCACTGTCAAAACCCCTGTAGACTTGTTTTCGTAGAAATTGAGAAGTGGATCCAGACTTGTGCATGAGAACACACGGCTGTGAAGAGCAGACAATCCACATGCAGGAAAACACACTGGCGTGATCTGCACCCTCAATATAGAACCACTGCCACACTACACTGCCAAGTGCTTGGGATAGCCGGAACCATGCCCAGGCCCAGCAGCATCTGACAGATGTGGTTCTGAGTCAAGAGACAAAGAGAAGCAACACATGAAGCCAGATGTGAGGAACTGAAGTCCACAGCCTGCACAGAGCAGTGGGCTCTGCACTCAGCACCAGGATGAAGCGGGGGCATCTTGCAGGGAGTTGCGCCTCCCTGCAGCAGCCTGGATGGGCCCAGGGACCACACCCTCCCTTCTGATGCTCATCCTGGATGCCTTCCCTGTCCTGTCAGTCTGGGTGCCAAGCTCTGCAGGAGGGAGGCTACGACACCAGCCACCCTACTTCTTGACAAGACTGTGGCCCCCATGGCACTCACTTTGGGTACCACTGGGCTATGCATGCACATCTGGTGTGTTTTGATGAATACACAATTTGCTTCAAGGTGAGCACTTCGGAAGCTCGTAAGAATGCAGCGCAGCCCCTGCTCAGGGCTCCTCAGTGGAATTGTTTCTCATGACCACATGGAAGGCCAGCAGTTACCTCTGTGGTCGGCTCAGCAGACACTTGACAGAGCCCTGGGCCCAGCCTGATCCCAGCCTTGCACTTTGACACCTGGGTCTGTGAACCCCAAGAGGGCCATGTTCTCCACATAGGGTGCTAGAGTATGGCCTGGAACCCCTGGAAAGCTGTACTTCCCTGGGGCCCAGATACTGCTGAGGTCTTGGGGACCCATTGGCCAGCTCTGCCTGGGGATGTCCTAGCAGACTGGGGTGCGGCAGATACCATGCAGGTGGGAGAGCCACCCCACCTCGAGTACCTCTGCTGTGGGGACCATGCTGCACCTGCCACCTCTGGCCAGACCTGTAAGCTTTCGGCAGGCTGTTAGCCTTGTGTTTCTGTTCAGGGGTAAACAGGCCCCAGACAGGCACATCTCAGCTGCCAGGCTGAGACCCAGGTGCTAGCAGACCCAGTGCACCTGTGCAGATGGCTCCCAGGCTCAGCATGGGAACTGGGTTCCAGTCTCGGACCTGCTCAGTGATCAGCTGTGCTGTCAGAGAAATGTTCTGCACGGCCCTCTCCCTGCACTCCTGGAGGGGAGGAGGCACCTGCCAGAGGGCCTCACTGGAGTATAGGCTGCATCTCCACCACTTGGTTCCAACGGCCAACGGTAGCACCAACGGCCTATCAGGTTTGAAGCAGGATAGGCTGTGCCACTCGGAGGGTGGTGTCTGCAGAGCCCTGGGGACAAGGGGCTGCCTGCCCTCAGCAGGACAGGGCAAGAGGCCTTAGAATGCCAGCTCCAATGAGAGAGATCAGACGGTGACAAACAGCACACACTGTAATGTGTTTAGGCCTCTGCAACATGTCCAGAGGTGACTCTGCAGCTCTACAATATCACCTGCTGGTAGCTGGACCTCATAGGGTGTCCTGTCACTGTGGGTAGGACCAGGGCATAGGTCTAAGATGTGTCCGATATGCAGGTCTGACTGCCCAGCCCATCACGTGACCATGGGTCTGTCCTCACAGGTGACACCAGGAGCCCCGGGCCCTCCACTGTATCCACTGCTGGTGCTGGCCTCAGAGCTCATTGTGCCGTGTCCTGGAGACCCTGCTGGACAGGTCCTGCAAATGCTTCTTCACCTGCAGAGTACAGAGATGCCTGTCATCCGGAGATAGTGCATCATGCGCAATGCTGCAAGGTGCAAGTGCAAGTGGAGGTCTCTCCACTGTGTCACACTCCCACCAGGAACTTGTCACAGACACTGATCAGCTCAGGTCACCCAGAGATACCACCAAAGGACACAAGATGCAGGCTGTCACGCAGAGGAAAGCCCGAGCTCTGCTGGTCACCTGCCACATGCTACTTCGAGGGCAGAGGACAGGGCCTGGGACTTGGAGGTGATGTGTCCTCCTCAAGGCTGTGGGTTGTGAAGGGGGAGAGAGAGATGTCACCTCTGACCCCAACACGACAGCATACCAAAGGGCCTCGTGTGCCAACGGGGCCTGACCAGCTACTGTCAGCTTCCCACATTCTCACAATGCCCTGCCCGTCAAGGATCAGGATGGTGGTTCACAAAAGTCCTGTCCTCAGTGACCCTGGGACCCAGCATACCTCTGACCTCTGACCCCACGTACAGCTTTCTCAGCTGATGGGGTGGCCAGGGTCTGAGCTCGCACCTCGCCATCACAGATGATCCCTTGAAGTTCATATGCCTGATCCCCAAGTGCAGCTCAAGCCCCAGCTGCTGCCCCTTGCCGTCCAGCCTCTTGTGTGCACAGCGCTGCTGGGCTCCGACTCAGCCTCGTGTGCTCTGCTGAGCTATGCCTCTTTCCCAGGGGGCCCTGTGCTCCACACTCAGAAGGTGGCGGCTCCTGACCTGGCTCACGGCCTCGGCCCCCGGCTTCCACCCTGTGCTGCTGCTCTGTGGAAAGGTGCCCGCTGCTGGGCCACGCTGGAGGCCCTGGCCGTGCCGCGGCACTGCACTGTGCCCACCTTGTAGCCCAGAGCCTTGGTCTTCTCCTCCAGCAGGGCATACTTCTCCCTGTTGCGGCTGACATGCTCCTGGTCACCAATGCGCTCCACGTGCTTCAGTTTCTCGTGCGAGATCTCCAGCTGCTTCTGGTAGTGGTTGTGCTTCTCAATCTTGGCTTCAAAGTGCTTGAGCTCCTCCTGGAAGGGTGTTTGGCAACTTGGTATCCTGACACGGCTCCTTGAGGCACCCCCTCCTGAACTGGAGGGCTCAGAGGACCTTTGTACTTACACTGGGCACCCCGTCCCAGGGCAGCCCTTTCTTGTCCAGTAACTGGGCCATGACTGGGTATCAGCCCTATCCAGCATGTGGGCTCAGGCCTGGCCGTGGTCCACGTGCAGGTTGACCCTGACCTTGGGCTTCGGCATAACCACCATGACTTCTGATCCTGCCCAGGACACAGGTCCAGCTCCCTACGGTCACCCACTGCCACCTCCAGGAAGTTGAGGGTCCATGCTCTGCTATCTGCCTTTCTCCCCAAATCACACAGACACGCATATGTGGGGTGGTCCCTGGACCTCTGGGGGCTCTGCCCCTTCTCAAGGGGTGAGGACGCTTCCAGGCCAGAGGCCTGCACAGTGACACTGGCCATTTTTCCCTCCCGGTCCTCTCACTCCATGCTGGCTGCTTCTCATAGGCACCTGTGGGCTTTGGGCTCCCTGGGGCTCAGTGGGACTTCCAAGCCCACATGCTGTGCTCCTTTGGCACAGGCCGGGGCACATCCTGAATGGGCCCCAGGGGTGTATGCAGGCCTGGCCACCTGAAGCAGCCCCACTCTTCCAGCTCGCCACTCAGCAATGGAAGTGTCTTATGCTGCCTTGGTCCCTCCCACACCCAGGCTGGCCTGGAGTCAAGGTCCCACTCAGTGTCATAAAGGAACGGAGGAGCTGGGTTCACAGGACTTCTTCACGTCCTCTCGGGACACCCTAACCCATGGCCACCTTGGCCACCTCCCTCTCAGGTCCCCACTGTCCCTGTCATGGCAGCTGCTAAGGTCAGAGGCTGGAACAGAAAGGTAGGACAGGAAGGGTCAGGATGACTGATGGGCCGTGTGGCTGAGGATGAGAGAACAGAGTCTGTGCCACCCTGGAGACTGGATGGTCAATGAGTACCTGGTAACTCCTTACCCGGAAGGACTCCAGCTCCTTCTCGGTGAAGTTGGCGGTCTGGGCCAGGTCCCACAGGTCCATCACCCGAGGCTCCTCGAACTCTGCGAAGAGCAAGGTGAACTCGTCAGGGTGGCGGCACCCAGGCCAAGGCAGCTGGGGCAGCACTTGGCCTGCAGCTCGAGGGAGATGGAGGGACACAAGGGCAGTATGGGACAAAGGGCAATGCTGTAGGGGGAGAGGAGCACACTCCTAGCTGAGGTACAGCCCGGAAGGGGCCACACCACCCTGGGCCAATCTGAGGGACAGATCTCTGGCTGCCGGCTGGGCGCTCGAGGGGCTCACCTGTGGCGGAGCCGTAGCCCTGGTGGCTGACCTTGCGCAGACGGTCCAGGCCCTGGTTGATGCTCCGCAGCTTCTCCTTTAGCTCGCTATGCTTGCTATACAGGGCGTCGGCCTTGTCATGGCTCAGATCCACAGGGCTGATGGCATTGTTATAGGCCTCTGTGGATGTGGAGGCCAAGGCCAGTGAGGACCACAACCCGCTCAGGGGACCAGGGCCACCTGCAGGTCCTCTGCCAAGTGAGCTTCAGACTCACGCACTGTGAGTCCAAAACACTCGGCACGGTGGACCTCAGGAGGTGAAGAAGGGCTCAGGAGGAAGGAGTGATAGGAAAAAATAACCTAAATATGTGATACGCATGCACTGATGTCCCCAAACAAACACATTTATCCGTATTACTGACGGGCTCTAAAAAAAGGAGCTGACATCTCAGCCTGGGCGGAGCCTCCACTGCAGAGACTAAACCACAGCTTTACACTGAGTCAAACTATCCTCTCCACAGTGTCTCCCTCAGTAGATCTCTGGCTCCTGGATGAGGATGGCCAGCCGACGTGGCCTCTAAGCACAAGACAGCGGGTAATAGGCTCGCCACCCCTGGTGGCACTGCAGAGACTATGTCTGCTACCCACACTGCGGCTACAACCCAGGCCCACAGCCCCAGTTTCATCATGAAGTTTGACTTGTCACCTGGACCAGCTGAAGAGCCAGCTGGGGCTAGAGGAGCTCTCTGCTGTGTCTGGCAGTTGAGGAGGGTGAATGTCGGGATCTCAGCTGGCCCCTTGAAGCTGGTGCTGCTCCCCTGCTCTGCTTTAGCTGCCATGAACTAAGGACCTTGGTCCCCACCCTCCTCCATGAGGCCTGCCTTGGAGTGGCTAATTATGGACTAATCTCTCGAGACATGAGCTACTGTGGGTGCCAGGAGCTGAGTCCAAGGGTGGGAAAGCTGCCTGATGCACCAGCCTCCACTAGTTCTGACGCTCGGAGGGTCCTCATCGAGAGGCCCAGAGCAGTGTGCCACCTGACCAACTGCACATGTGCGATTACAGAACTGGGAGCACTCAAGAAGAGGGCATGGAGGTCCCACCGGCTCGTCCCTGCCTGCAGCACACCAGGCCAAGGCTACCCTTGAGCAGTGCCCCCTGGACATACCCTCAGTCCTGCTTAGCGTGTCTAGCAGCACATTGTACTCCTGGATCTTGTCTTTGTGGTGCAGGAACTCACGCCACAGCTTGTCCAGCTCTTCACTGGAGAACTTCCCTGAGGTCTTCGCCTGGAAGAGAGAGCAGGGCTGAGCACCCTTGGGGCCACCACCTGCTCATAGCCAACCACTGTAGGATGGGCAGGGCTGCCAGAGTCACTGGAGGCCCTGCTGGCCTCTCTGAGCCTTTGACCTTCTACTGGATGGGTGGGGAAGGCTGGGTCCCCAGCTGGAGAGGAGTTGTGCTTGCCCCTCCTGGCTATGGCTGATGAGGGCAGTAGGGCTTCTGCCTTGGGGACATTTAGCAGTTTCCTGTTGTCCTACTCCCTTCCTTCCAGCCGCCCTCCACAGCCCAGGACCTCAGTTAGTACAAGATACCAACTCATGGGCCCATGGCAATGCTGCTCTGGACCAGGATGAGAGACCAAGCAGACCATACCATACCTCAGTGCCCAGCCTGCACCCATGCCCCACCTGGAAGAATGCACCCCAAAGGAAAGAGCTGGGCAACCCAGCACCATCTCCCCCCGCCCAGCCCCAGCAACAACACATAGACAGACACCTCACTGAGGGTCCCTTTCCCAGTCACAGAAGCTGGCCTGTAGGCCATGTGGAAGTGTCAGATGCAAGGAAAGAATTCAGCCATATCTGGGTGGTGGTCAGGAAAGACAATGTAAACCTAGGCAATATAAACAATCTTTTTTTCCCTCTGATGTCCTAAGGATTCGACTGACTGGTCACATCCTCAGCATCGACCTCCCCCTCACCCCGGAAAAAAACTTTCTGAGATGCAGCCTTGCTAAGTTGCCCAGACTGGACTTGATCTTGTGATCCTCCTGTCTCAGCCTCCTAGAGTGCTAGGATCACAGGACTGGGTCACCATGTCCAGCAATAAACACACTCTTAAGTGTCAGTAGCTCTAGCAGACTTCCTGTGGAGAAAGCAGGAATATTCCAAGCCAGAAAGCAGGACGATCCATAGGAGACAGTGACCCCACAGGCCAGTGTATGCTCGGGATGCCCATCTCACCCTGTCCCACCCTGACCTGGGGATGAGTCCTGGAAGTGGGGAACCCAATACCTTGTGCCACAGCTTCTCCAGCCGGGGGTCACCCAGCCCATCGTCCTGAGCGTCGTCAGCCAGTGCGTTGCTGTGCATGGCCTGGGTGTCCTTCCTCCCGTCCAGCCCGTACCTGGCCAGGATGACTGGGGGAGAGTGGCCACTGAGCTGTCTTGGGGCTGCTCCTCACCTCCCTAGAGCGCCCTCCCCCCATCGCCCAGCGACCACATAGGCCTGGTGGAATTCAGACTGTACCCCCAGGGTCTGCAGGATGCCCGGGGCTTCAGGGCAAGACTGTGCCCCTGCCCAGCTGCACGGATTTCAACAACAGGGCTGCTACAGGGCTGGCATGGACAGAGCAGGACCCAGGGTGCCAGCCGGGAGGGGAGACTGCTTAGAGCATGCTGCTGCCCAGCCGAGGGCGCCCTGGCTCCCTGTGCTTCTTGTTACCTGCACATGATGGGGACCTTGGAGCTGACCCCATGGACAGGCCACTCATGATAGCACAGGGCCGGAAGGACCTTTGAACCGTCCATGTGCTGCAACTGTGTGCACTGCTCCTGCCAGCCAGGCCCCCAGACCCTGTCTTAATTACCCACAGAGGGGTACTCACCACAGTCCCCCACTATCCCAGCCCTCTGACTGTCACAGTACAACTTTCCTGAAAGCTGACAACTGCCCCAGGACATCAGACCCTGGACACACCTGCTTCCTCCTCCAACCTGCAGTATGTCAGAGCCCCAGGCCTTGGCTACCCTGGATCCCTGCCCCTGAGCCTGCTAACCCACTCGGGCATCAGCCAGGGGCTGAGGCTGCACCACGGGGCACCTGCTGTCTCTCACGCTGGCCCCAAACCTCACAGCACCAGTCAGAAGCCAGCGCCATTCCTCCCAGACTAACAAGTGGAGACTCACCGTTGAGGCTGCGCACAAGCTTGGCCTCCTTCTCCCCGTCCTCGTCCAAACCTTCCGCCTTCAGCTTCTTCCAGTGCAGCTCATCCCGTTCTTGTATCTTCAAGTCAGCATGCAGGTCGGCCAGCTTCACAGGAGACAGATGGAGCTGCCAACGACAAGAGGGCTGTGTGTGACAACTGGCCAGGGGACCCCAAGGACACAGCCTGTGCCTGGCCTAGACGGCAGCAGGCACCGGGAGCTCCCAGGTGATCAGGAGGAGATGGCGCTGGATCTCGGGCAACAGAATCCAAGGTCTGGCACGTGTTTATGGATGGGAACTCCAGGATGTGGTGCCTCTAGACATGGAGCCCAGCTCGAGAAATGATAGGAATGTGATCTAGAAATGCCACGTCTGTCATGGAGACTGCTGTGGTTGGGCTTCTGGGACAGGTGTCTCACCTCTGCCACACTGGCACTCAGTGATGTCCACCAGGTAAGCAGGGCCATAAGACAGGACATGAGAAAGTGTGAAGGCGTAAGCCCAAGAATGCACAGAAAACCTCAGACAAAACCCTTTCCACTTGGGGAGTTGGGACAGAACCCAGGGCCTGGCACAGGCTTGACAAGAACCCTACCACTACCTGGCTGAGCGACAGCCCAGCCAGTCAAGAAAAAGCCACAATCCCAAACTTAAGCAATAAAAGCCAGATGACCCAGTAGCGGGGCAGATGGGCTGCGGCTCTGGACACCAGACCCCCTCACGCCTTCCCCTCCTGAGACTCTGGGAGCTGAGCCGGTCGTGAAAGGGACCGGACCTCAGATCTAAAGTGACCCACTCACCTTACTTGGCTGCAGCTGTGCTGCTGAGCTAGGGGCCAGTCCCTCTGCAGCTCCCCTGCTGTGGCCAGGCCCAGTCTGGTCCACCTGACCCTGCCCAGCTGATGCCTCCCCCGGAGAAAGGTAGCACTTGGGCACACTGCTTTAGGCTTTTAAAGACAGATTTTAGTTGGGCATGGTGGCACACCCACATAATCCCAGTATTCTGGGAGGATGAGGCAGAAAAATCACTAGTTCAAACCCTGCTGGGCAAAGTAGGTGTTTAGCAAGACCCTGTCTGGACTGGGAGTGTAACTCGGTGAGAAGGCCCTGCGTGGAGGCTATGGCTGTCTTGCAAAGCCTGATCAATGACAGGTCAGATGACAGGAAGGGAGAAGAAGAAGCAGAAACACGGGCCATGGCAGAAGCTCTGGCTTCTGTCAAGCCCAAAGTGTCACTGTGTCACTCCAGGGTTTATGGAGGCATGTGTAGAGCCTCACGGGGTGGCCTTTACCTGGCCTCCCTGGCTAGCACCCCCACTGAACCCCAGATGCCCACATCCAGAGCTTATCTCTTCTGGGGAGTTCCCCGAAGGTGGTGGGTAGTCAGGGAAGCCAGGCAGAGGGCAGAAGACTTGCGACTCACACTGGACTCGTAGTGGACTCCCACACACACCCTGCCTGCTGGGAGAGAAGCCTGCTGCCTGGTTTGGGTGCTGAGGCTCAGTGGACTCAGACTGTTCCCACAAGAGAAGTGATGGCTGAGGTTCTTACTTCTCTACAGTGACAGCTGACAGTGCTACTGCCCCAGACCTGCTCACTCCAGGGCAGTAGGAGCAGGTCCAGTGTTCCCTGACCTTCCAGACGGTGCCTAGCTCGAGGGCAGGCTGAGGGCCCAGGCACTGACCAAGCCTGTCCCTTCCCTCCACATAGGCTCCAGCACAAGCGCTCCCACCTAACCTTTTGTTTCCCCTCCCCCTCCCTGGGCAAACTGGGTGAATGTGGGAAGGTCCCCCCCACTGTAGAAGCCAAAGCCACATTTGGGTACCCCCTTCCTGCCTTCCCGAATCACCAGTCTGCCTCCCCCCCTCCTTCATGTGAGGCGCTAACAGCGCATCAAGTTAGAGAGCTACTCCTTAATCTGGGTCAGAGCCGAGCTGGGGCTCAGGGCACAGGGCACATTAGCCTGCACTAGGTTTGGTTTAACCCCTAGCACCACAAAAACGAAAAGCAAAGGAATCGGTCAAACATTAAGCAGTGAGTGAATCATCAATATCTACAAGACACACACACAGAAAAGAGCTGCTCTCTCCAGCGAGCTGGGCGGCTGCCACTGCCTCCTGGACGCCCATGGGAAAGCCAGGCCCAGCAGCCAGCCTTCCCTCTGTCTAGAAGTGTGACCTGCAGCCCTTCCCAGTGCATACCATCCACAGGGATGGTCACCAGGTTCCGCTGAGCTCTCCTCCATGTCCAACCTCACGCACTGTGTCTCTCCTGCCCCTGTGACAGGCATTCATTTTCTTGTTAGAAACACGAAGAGCCAGGCCCAGTAGCACACACCAGTAATCCCAGCACTCTGGAGCCTGAGGCAGAAGGATGGTGAATTCAAGGCCCCTCTGGGAAGCTCACTAATATCCCATCTCAAAGTCAAACAAGCAAAATCTGGGGGAGTAGCTCAGTGGCAGAGCACCTATCTGGCATGTG